>JAVFBX010042278.1:0-17535 GCA_034783855.1 Mopalia kennerleyi | reverse complement strand
GGATATAACAAGCTCAACTGAGCTTTATTCCCCCCAATGTATTTGTTATATTGGTGAATAAATCAAATCAAATCAAAGCGACAATCGATAATTCTGTTCTAGTTGTAATTGTTCTTTTACTTAAGTCGCCGAGTGATTGAAATCACGCGAAACATTTCTTGTTCAAAAGCCGAAAAGATGATACCAAGCGCCGTGGCTATTGAAGTATTTTAAAAAAAATAAGCACACCGTCCGTTGTGGGATGGACAATGGCCTATTATGCCAAAAAGAGGTATTCCTCAAGAGCTTCTGACCATCTAGTGTATAGCTGTGAACAACCAGCTCGCGGTTATCATCTTACGATTATTATGTTAAATAGTACTCACGTAGATGGACAGTTTTTTGTCTTTACCATTCAACTGTAGATTAGAATAAAGTTCCAGAGACAAGTGACCGAAAACATAGGTGTTGGACAACACATCTGGATTCGCATTATAGAGGTCGCGCACCGGGTTAAATCTCCCGAGAATTGGGGGAAGGAAACCGTCTTCAAAATACTAAACATCCTGAAATGTACTTCCACCTGACCCGATTTAACGTTATGTATGAACCAAATGCAACTTATCTTTCTTGTCATTTTAATTTTATTCACTAAAGTTTACTCATTATTTATTGTATAGATACACCTCGTACTTATACATCATTGAATCGTGCCTGTAAAACACAGGACCTGGTCCTTCATCTACAGGTACAAAAAAATTCGATGCGGGTTTCGGAATCACATTGTCGTCTAGCTGGGTATAAATACATATATTGGTTTTTGCATACTTGTCCGCTCTTAACAATAATCATTTAAATTGATCATTTATAAATGACGGTCACCAAATAATTGCAATATCAAAAGTCGCCCCTTTGTCGAAGGAACATTATGTAATGAAGTTTCACTTTCGGTTTATACTTCCACTCTTATGGACCTCTAAAATCGTTCACGCAGAGAAAGAATCCCCTAGGGAAGTATAATGACTGCTCACGCCAGTCAGGCTTCACCCTGTCCGGGGATGACGCGCATACGCAACTCTCCAGAACTGTTTCGCGGATAGAATTATCAGATGTAGGTGGCACTTCAAACATAATCATCTCATTAAGAAAATAATAAATGCTTTATAATAATTGCATTATTGTGATATTACTTATCAATGTTGACTGCTGCAGGCATGATTACTATATTTACTTATCACTTGTTGCTGTTAGTATTGAAAGAAACGGACTAATAAACTGTATTGAATGGGATTGATCCATCCACTCAATAGGTTTACTTGGGACAAATTAGTATTACTTGATCTCATTGCATTTATATGCACACACTATCACTATTATGTATCCGTGTCAAATTAGTTTTGTGTTATGATGTAATAGTATTATTTTGAATAATTTGTGTCTTTTAGAAAGTGAATATTAACAGTATATTCGTTGTATTGGAATAACGCTTTCTTAGTTTAACCAGATTCTAGTTAAAACAATGCTGCAGATTGAAGCCCGTCCGCTAAACGAATCGTCAACAGTAAATGCCGGTCACCTAGACCAATCATCCACCCGGCCTTCAATCTGAACTAGAACCAAATTAAAGTATTATTCCAAAATAACAAAAAAAAAAAAAAAAGAATTATTTTGCCAAAAGTGTGTTTGGTGCATCATATATGGGTGGTTGCTAATAGGAAGACACGTAAAAAGATGCCCCATTGGGTGATAAACAAGATTTAACATTACATTATTTCCGACAAAATGATCCCCCTACCGAAAACGCTAGATAAATAGCCTCCGTTATCAATTGGACAAGTGGGGAGAATAGGTTACATTGTGTATCACTCTTGACCATTGATCTTACTGTTGTTCATATTGTCATATGCGTCTCATATTTTCATAAACCTATTAACAAAATAGTAAATCTCACGGGATCATTTGATATATGTGGCATACGATGTGATTCATAGCCTGTGTCGTGATGTTAGTAGCCGTTCCTAGCTGTACGCTGGACCTTAAGAAATTGATCCCTTCACATACAATTTATTGTATTTTTGCTTCAACACATTTTGAGATATAACTTGTTGATCATCAAAGTTGTGTTTGATTGTTTGGGGTTGAACATCGTACTCAAGAGTACTTGACTTATATGACGACGGATTGTACATTTCACCCTGTTCCTTGCCAAATTACGGTGGAAAACCGGGAAGAAACCTCGTAAAAACCACCCCCGCGATAACAGGAGCCACATCGTGTGACTCACTCATATACTCAAAGTTGTGTGTACCCGGATGCATGTTCCCAATCCAAGGAGAATTGACGCAAATTTTTCTGATAAACTAATGCTGCTCTCTTAGCTAATCATACTTCTCATATAACAATAGCTGTGGAATCATATTTTCATGTTTTAAGATAATTGCTCTCACCCACTTTCCGCGAACCTAATATCATCAACATTAACTGCCGGTATAAGTGACAGTAATGTCCGGTGTAAATCATTGTTCATCCTGAATTACCAACATCATTGATTTTAAAACGAGGTTTGGCATTTCCAAAACGACCACTATATTATAGAAAGTCCTGACTGTTAAAATATATAGGTTAATTCACAATATCTAATTGATCAAGATTGATTCACAAAGGTAATTGTGAATTTACGGTACCAAAATGTGAACCAGGAATAAAGGAAACACATTATGATGACAATCAATATTTTGATAAATGGCCGAGATATACAAATGAGATATTTAATCTGCACCGATACAGATTTTGCTTCTGATGTGTTCAAGCCACTATATAATAAAAATGACAGGAAAAGGTACATGTTTTGTGAAATGCATAACATTACTGATGTTATGTTCGCGAATGTGTTTCTGATTTCTTTGAATTCGAACTCTACTGTAGTGGGTTTATCCTTTTCAACTTTTCGGTGAATATGTCTAGGCTGGGACATGATGCAGTTTTTCTTTTGCTTAAATGTATTTCCAACTGTTCTCATACACAATACGTTCAAACCTAAACATTAACGTGAATTAAGACTTGATATTTCTTCATACACAATTACTGGCTGAAGTAATTTAACAGCAGCTCCAGCGAGTCCTCGTCTCTGTTTCTAAAAGAGAACCGTACGCCAAGGTATTCAGTGTTAGGGAATTCAACCGGAGATAGGCCTGTTATCCTGCAACGGATGTGACATCGAACGCTCCCAGCGTTCAATGACCCTTAGAGGCTTTACCTTAACAAGACACGAACATTTTTATTATGTTTCTGCAGGGAGATGAGAAGCAGCTTAAAAATGTATTTGACGTTGGTTTATATTTATAGCTAAAATACCAATCATGCAAATGATTAGATCACGAAAAAGCTTTCAACATGTGCCAATAACTCTTTCCAGATGCATAATTGCGAACTGATATTCAAGAAACATTATTTTATCACAAATTGACAAATCTACGAAACAATTTTATAAATGAAACCTGTAAAGGAAGACAACATTTACCGATAAGGCCTGTCTTTTCTATACATCGACTAGATGATTATGACGAATAAAATAATTGGCCTGTTCCAAACAATTTGCCACCGGACTTACACGCACCTCGCAGAAATGATACTACTCATGGCATTTATTAAAGAACTGTGACGCGATAGGATATCAGCTGTGGGTGATACTTCAAACAAAATCATCTTGTTAAGTAAATAGTAAGTGCTTTATAATAATTGAATTATTGTGATATTACTTTACAATGTTAACTGAGACAGACAAATTGATTATATTTACTTATCACTCGTTGCCGTGTGTATAGAAAGAAACGAATTAATGAAGTGTATTGCACGGGATTTATCAAAACCTCTGATCGACCCACTCAATGTCTTTACTTGGATCAAATTAGTATTACTTTATTTCATGCCATTGATAACCTATAATTAGTAATATGGCAATGTATATGGATTTCGATGCATGCGCTAGCACTGCTTTCAAGTATAACACCGGGCTAACCGTGTCAAATTAGTTTTGTGTCATAATATAACAGTATTGGATTGGCAAAGGTGAGTTTGGTATATCATATACGGTGGAATTAGATCGTGTTGACCAGAAGACACTTAACAGGGATGCCGCAGTGGGTATTTCTGTGTTTAACAGGAGTTTATTCCTCTGAGGGTTATATTATTTCCGACAAAACGATCACTCTACCGATAACACTAGATAAATAGCCTCCGTTATTAATATGAATGACCGAGTTGGACAAATGGTGATAATAGTGTATCATTCTTGACCATTGATCTTACTGTTGTTGTACATATTGTCATATGCGTCTCATATTTTCATAAAAATAGTAAATCGCACGGGATCATTTGATATATGAGGCATACGATGTGATTCATAGGATGTGGCGTGATGTGAGTAGCCGCTCCAAGCTGTACGCTGGACCTTAAAGGGAAAGACAACTGTTTTTCGACATAAACTTATTATTTTTATTGCATATTTCCAAAGACAACCATCTGTATTGCACTTGTATTCAAATTAGTATAGCTGTTAATTAGTTAATTTGAAAAGCAGAACTGACGTCATTGTTCCAAACACTGTAGTTATATCATCTAGTCGTGGCTTTCCCCTATTGCCTCCACTGGTGGATGCTTTCATATGACGCCGAAAGTGAGGGTTCCGTCCCCAAGCAAAACAACAACAAACATATCAGCCTGTACATTCCAACCTAATAAAGGCCAGATTTGTTAAAAATCGCATTTCGGCTGAAAACATGCTAAAAGTATGTGTTACTCAAAGAGCTGCTTTGATATATATACAACCGATTAACATTGCGCCTGGATGGCCAAGCTTGTGTTTACGCCGTGTTGTTAAAGATGCCTTCGGAAACATACACATTGGCAAACGTACACACTGGTGACCGACCGTGTTTTGGAACAATGATGTCAGTCCCGCATGTTAAATTAATTAATTAACGGTTATGCTTACTCGAATGCGAGTGCAATACAGAGGGTTTTCTTTGACAATATGCAATAAAAATAATACGTTAAAGTTGAAAAACAGTTGTCTTTCCCTTTGAGAAATGTAAACCTTCGCATAATTTATTGTATCGTTGCTTCAATATCAACACAATTTGGGATAGAACATGTAAACTAATGCTGCTCTTCTAGCTAATCATACTTCTCGAATTACAAAAGCCGTCTAACCATATTTTCAGATAATTCTTCACACCCACCTTCAGTTAACCTAATATGAGAATTGACTTCCGGTATAAGTGACAGCAATGTCCGGTGTAAATCATAGTGCGTCCTGACATACCAGCATCATTGATTTTAAAACAAGGTTATAACTGACCATTATATTATGGAAAGTCCTAACTGTTAAAATATATAGGTTAATTTACAACATCTAATTGATCAAGATTGATTCTCAAAGGTAATTGTGAATTTACGGTCCCAAAATGTGAACCAGGAATTTAGGAAACACATTATGATGCCAATTGATATTTTGATAAATGGCGGAAATTTGCAAACGAGATATTTAATCTTCCCGTAACAGCTTTTGGTTCCGACATGGTAAAGCCACTGGAGAGTAGACTACCGGTACATGTTTTGTGAAATGCAGAACAGTACTAATGTTATGTTTGACAAACGTGTTTCTTGTTTCTTTAATTGCAATGCTGTTAAACAGTCAAAAGACCTGTGAGCTCTGGCCGATGCTCTCAGGTTTCCCGCGGAGAGCATGCAGGTGGTATGCCGCTTTTCAGTACACCCAGTGGGTGGTCTAGTGCTTTCAGCGCTCTACACAGTTTTCCTCCCGCAATTCTGCTGACCAATGTTCTGTTATTGGTGTAAGTTTGTGGGATGTATTACATCCCACAAACTTACACTTTTAGATGGAAAATCTTTGAAATTGTATTTATCGGATAAGAGAAATCGTATGGCGCTTAGCCGCCTGTTCAGTTTATTAAATACACTGGCAAAAGTCATATCATATATAAACAAATCACAGTTCTATCCGTGAGTCAGATATGGTTTCTGGATGGTTGCTGAATGGCTATTTCCTGTCATTTAGGGTTTCCATATTTGGTGATCGAAAACTAAGATCTCACTTATCAGCCTATAACTCTACCAATTTACTGAATAGAAGTTATTTTACTTTCTTGATGTGGACAAGAGACGTAAAATACTCTGACGAAACACGTTTCTGTACACCTGTCAACAAACAAAAACTATAACTATTACGACTTAACAATATTCAACATCAAAACTACGATAAAGATCAGGTAAATAATAAAGACTGTCCCCTAGTGGACGAGCATATAGACCCAGAGCAATACAGAGTTACTTATCGAATAATAATTCAGTTCCTATAAGACACAGGTTTTCCTCCTTTACAGTGCACATGAATCATATTGGAAATATGAGAAAGGTTTAATTTGGTCTGGTTTAAAGTTATTTTTCATTCAAATTGAATGACTTGTATGCCCAACTTTACCAGAGTCATTATTAACATCGCCGTTGCATGGCGTGAAATGAATAAAATAGTATCAATACTTATTGCAGGGACAAAAACTCAAACAAAAAATAAATCCCTTACACTTTGAAACGTACGAAAAGCTTGAACATTGACTGTAAAGAAACATGTAAAGTAAAATGGTGGGTGTAATTGACAGTTTGACGCCCTTGGCTGGTTTCAATTTTTAAAATTTCTTTCAGCATTTTGTTCAATAAGATATCTACGCGATGCACTATACTAATGATCAAAACATGTTTTGTAATTGAAGAATGGCTCTTTGTAAATAGAAACGCAATGCTATTAGCGGCACTATTTTATGATTTTTCTTTAGCAAGTTGCCATACACAGAGTTGCCTGATATTGAATGCCAAAGCTGTATTTATTCTATAATTTAAACAATAACATAAATATATCCAATCACGCAAAAACAATACTGATAAAAATATACCTTATCAAAGCGATAAAAATAAGTACCTATATTACATATTTTTTATTTTCCGTAATTAACATGTGCACATAATGTATTTCTTTGTTGTTTGTTTCCGATTCTCTAAATATATACTGTGTATCATCATACTCTGTTGGTCCCTCCTACCCTCTGTCTCTACGCAAAATTTTGAATAAGTAGGAGTCCCCCATAAAAAACCTTGCTTGGAAAAAATACTACACCTATGTTCGTTTATCTTTCAAATTCGCAGATTACACTAAGATGAAAATCATCATTGCAGGAAGCAGTTCCATCCATAGACTGGAGAGAAGCCCCCTTTAAAAAGACTTCCCGGACTATCCACCATATTGGGTTTTTTTGGAACAAGCGGAGCACGAGCCTGGACGCTTCAAAACTCTAAAACACTCAAAAACCTCATCATAGAGGGAAATCCCGACCGTTTTCATCTCCATGTTGGTGGAAATGATGCGGTTGACCATATCCCCATCGGCCATTTGCCAAGATATCCTCGATTTTGTAGATATACTTAAATTCAAATTCACAATTCCAAGGATTTTCATTAGCCAATTAACTTTCCGTCGGGTAAACCATAACAACAAAAAATAAAAATAAAAAACAAATACTGTAAACTGAAATCAAATGAAGAGGCCACTTTTTGGAGAAACCAAGACATGATCCATCTGCAAAAAGAATTCTGATTAGTGACGGTGTACATCTAAACCATTTAGGCCAAGAGCGGTATATCAAGCGAGCACTGGTTGTAGCATCTTATCACAACAACGACCGCTGATAAATGAAACAACTGGCATGAAACATTTCAACGATGGATCGGACAGCCGGGAAAACATCAACCGTAGACCCATCGTGCCATGAACAATAATGCAGGCAATACATAAAGACTTACCAGATCAATATACTAGACAGATGTATTCACAATTTTTTTTTGATTCCTTGAACTCTAAGTAAATCACCAGCCAAACGAAACACATTGAGAGCACTGTTACAGGCATATACTTCTGCTGGGCCTGATTATCTAACGGCCCTATGTGCACACGACGGTGATAAGCCAGGGAACCTAAAACAATAATAACTAACAATGGACATATAAAATTAAGACAGTGGAATGACTTTGACTAATGTTAATAGCCTGTAAATTGTTTATTTCTTCTATAGTTTTCTTGATATTTCTTTTTTTAAAAATGTCTTTAAATCTTTTTTGTAAAATTATAACTAGTCTTCTACCGTTACATTAAAAAAAATGTATATGACTATCACTGTTATATATTATTTAATTCTACCTTATTTTTTGTGTGTATTTAATAAGGCTATGAACAATGAAAAACGACTGTAACTGATATATAAATAAAACAAATTATGTGATTTGAAGGGCCGTGAAATCCATACCAGGGAAGCGGTCCTAAAGCACAATTTGAAAAAAAAACCTGTCTGTTTATCTGTAGTGAGAAGCACAGCGATGCACCACAAAAAACAATATGGTAGGCAACACTCTTCGCCAATTCCCACTCCCCCCATTCACTTAGTGAATTGTATAACCCATTACATCTTACTTTGAACAGCCAATTTTTTTTTTACGGACAACCTGACGATGGTACAGGTATATCTAAAACATATTAAAACGCGAACCTACCGACTTGATTGATTATATGAAAGAAAGGGCGAGCCATTTAATTAATATTATCGGCTATGTAATAGTTTGAACTAAAGGTCTCTGTAAAAGATTAATTTTCGGGGTTTTTTTCTTCTTACAACAAAGGCCACCTTGAGCATGACAGTTATATCTATTCTTCTTTAGTCACGGAACAATGAAAATAATTTTAATGACAGGAGTGCATGCAAACTTACATTATTATTATTCTAGTTTGAAAAGTCGTCAAGATATTTTCCACTTAATCAACAATATGCTATTGTTGGAATGCACCAATTTCAAGAACACATTCCACGTCTGAATTTATTTTAACCTCCAGAATCAATTTTGTAAGATCACTCGTTTGTGAAAACGAAAAGAAACCCAGCAAAACAAACCAAGGATCAGCGTACGTTAAATCCAAATGATAAAGAAGGTCTGAACTTTAACAGGCTGATAATAAATGAAATGACCTTACAGGTGCCGAGATTTACTTGAGCAACAAATCCTCATCCGGTGAAGACAAACTTGTACACTTCAAAGTGAAAGTCTGATATGTTGACATTAAATATGTCAGAAATAATGCTTTCATAACTTTACACACAAACTGGGGTAAATTAATATCTTTCATTGAGGGTTGTTTCTATTTCCACATTGAGGTGATGTTAAACCCCTATCGTTCATCGTAATGTATACATTTAAACAACAACCGTAATAAAAAAGTGTATGGAATCATTTAGGTATCAGTATCGAATGCCCTGGACACTGAAGAAACTATCGAAGTTCCGGAAGTTCAGGCTCATGAGAATCCGGAGATAGAGGAGCATGCTGGTCTACCTCGGGCCGATGAGGAAGTGATCGAGGCACTGGGATCGCTACAGGCATCTGTGTCACATGTCAACCACTCTTTGCAAGTCCCTTAAGTCACTTACATGAAGATGTATTTGTCTGGGATAAGTTTTAAAATGAAATATACAGATATAGTAGTATCGTATTGTGTGTCCGGGATTAATCGTTCTTCAAAATCCTTTCTCCAAAAGTTTAGCGTACTAGTTAACTTACTATTATAAAAAAAACCAAACAACAATTTTGGCGTAAATTTGATTGCCTAGTCAAGTAATAAATAACTATCTACCAATTGTATACACTCTTAGAAATAATGGTTCACCAATGCGTCAAAAACGGTTCGGTTGATATAAGAAGATAGAGAGGAATACTTGGAACAGTTGCCGTGAGGGTTCTATACAAAACCATTAAGGGTTTCACAATAGGCATGACCGAAGAACCTTTAAGGATTCCATTAGATCCATATTTGTCTAGGGTGTAGTATATTTAAACAATTACCTGCTAAGATCCATTAAAATTTATTTTTGTAGGTTCGGGGAAGACTTGTAAACCATAAATACCATCCCTATAACCCGCGGATAAAGAGGTTGATTATGACGATTTGGGTCCGCAGGACCCAAACAGATGCCGTAACTGAAATATTTTGCATGACAGTTCAGTGGATGATCGAAATCAGTGAGGGTCGGTTGTAAAGCCGAATTATGCAATTGTTGGATTCAGGTAATCTGTTTGGCAATGTTGGGTACAAAATCAACATAAAAAAACAAAAACAATTTGGTTTCCCCAACATAGGGTGGCACTTAATTAAGTAAAATTACTGATTAGTTTTTGTTTTCCTTAATTTCCGAGATTAACAGGAATACCACAAGAAACGCGTTTAAATAATAAAACGCCAAATTCCTGGGCCATATACATTGATATCGCAACAACATATCCGTGTTCAGAATCATAAGACAGCGGTTTATTTTTATCCGAATTGCGTTGGTTGTGTTTTAATGCTTTAGACATATAAATAAATTTTACAATTAATAAGTAAACATTGAATCACAAAACTCGAAACCAACTACGGCTATAAACATGTGTTACCAAATCGGTAAATCAAGGCTGCTTATCGATTGAAATTAAAAGAGATTTGTCCCTATAGAAAGGAACATTATTCTTAGCTGGGACGATATATTTTTGAAGTTATGTGATTTTTTATTTTTTTTAGTCCATTCTATCTAAAAATCATGTAAACGATTTGTCGAGATAGTGATATTTATGGTTTTTTTGGTGGTTGTATATCATTGAACTCAACTTATATGTTGAATTTACAATATAAAAGAGAAGTATAGCCATCACACTAACAATTCAGTGTATGCTTTCCCAGCCTATTGAGACAAGTCTGTGCCCAACATAAACGTTGCGGCAATTTTCATACTTCATGAATTGATTGGTGCTTTACGCTACATTCAGCGGTATTTCAGCTACGCTGTGGCGTGAACATATTGTCAATTTATAATAGTATAATAAATATTTAAAGACAATTCAATCAGTAGCACCAAAAACGACATACATATGTGTTAAAAATTGTAAGGTAATTATGTTACATAATTCAAATTTGGATATAAAAATTGTAAATAAATTGTTTAAAATTGTCAATTCCAGTTATTTACAGTTATACTTAAAAATTAATTTTATAATACAAATGGATCCGATAAAGGAAACTGATGACAACGTCGCCAGCAATGCTGGCAAACAAATGCTTCATAGAGGTGACTGTGTAGAACTGTTGCCTAACAGTGCGAAGTGAACATCGTCAACCAATATGTGTTTGGTGTCGTACACGCAGCCACACATTTTACATTTTGGTTCTGATTTATTTTTATCAAAATGATTTTTAAATGAGGTGACTGAGGCCTATGCGACATCGCATTAGAATCACCTGGTCCTTTAGAGACATTCGATGGGGGTTTAAATAGCAGAATGCATGTAGTGACGTTTATTTTTGAATTTCTAGTCCCATACACGCTGCAAAAGATTAAAACTGTATTTAGAATCATTAGGCGTGAGATCTTTATATTATGTTTTCGATGGAGAAACGGGCTTGTTTTTCTTCCCTGTCTTCATCTGTGTTTCCATGGATACAACGATGACCATCAGAATATGATTTCTGATCCAATGGCTACTAAACAGTTATACGGAGTAAGAATCGGCAGGATTGCAGGCTGGTAACCATATCAAAATAACCCCTTGTGTGAAAAATCAACAAACACAAATATAGCCTCCTCAAATTTGGTAAAAAAGCTGGTGAAAATGAACAAATGTGTTTTTTCTAACTTTGAAAGCTTACTTTTTGGGAATGGGATCAGCTATAAAGCTGAATCTTGTGTCATAACTAACCTTTTCGCAAGTAACACGAATATGGCTTCATAGACTTGTACATCTTATCCTTTTCAAATTATGTGCACCCAAAGTACCCACTTTGTTAAACTGCACATGCTTTGGGCGATTCCTGAGGTTACCCTTTGCCTATATGAGTGGATGTATGCATTCCATATCACAGATGTATTATCTACAGGTGGGTGTCTAACACCACAAACAAGTAAGGGTTAATCAAGTCATTTGTAAAGGAATGGCACCAATCCAATGTTGGCTCTGGGTGAAAAGTGCCCTTTGATCTCGACAATGGATCACCATGTAGACAGTTAAAACCTTTTCTGAAATTTACACCGATGAAACAGATATATTAGCAATTTGGGAAAAAGTTACTTAGGATATAAAGTTTGAGCTCTATATCGGTTTCCAATCCCAAGTTATCAGCTTCCAAAGTATTACGATTTTTTTTTAGCAAATTCCAGGAGACTGTAACTCGGAAACAAAATATCGCATAAGGCTAAATGGTGTGTGTTGATTTTGCACACAATGGATAATTTTGATAGGGGGTCGTTCAGGAATTTTTGAGAAAACTGGTTGATTTGACACAGAATGCTCAATAGCCTTGGCTTTAGCAAAGAAGATGGATGAAGCTGAATGGAGACGTAGGGAAGCAACATGCTGCCATCCCTTTTTTCAGCAAACAGCGGACATGTTTCCGACTTCCTTCATTGAACAGATCAAAGAGAAGTATAGGTCTTAAGAACAGCCAAGGCAGAGAAGATGGAAATGGTAAAGATGCAATGTCTTCTAAAACAATTCCAGCATTTGCTAGGTTTTGGTCCTCAAGGACCCAGACAAGGCGGTCATTAATTAGCCGTTCCATAGTCTTACAGACAGCTGGTAAGAGCCATGAGGCGGTTATTGTTAGGATCGGTGTGATCTATACCCGGTTTAGGAACTGGAATAATGATGGAGGGAATGTACCCGACCGAAGTCCATATGTTATTATATAGTTCCAAGAGAAGCTCTAAAGGGATAAGCTACCATTTTAATTGTTCTAAACTATACGCCTTCGGTTAATTAATCCGGCCCGCCCGTTTAAGGCTGAATGCAATTAAACACATCAAAGGGAAACTTAGTTCATTGGTCGACATTATTAATATTGAATTTTACATCACACAATCTGAAGCCGTGGTTGGGCAAAATTTGTACTCAGATAACACACTGACCTCTTTCACCTGAGGTGAGAGCTTTAAGTCAAACTTTGTTGTTATTTGAAGATGAAAGACAAGCCTTAGCTATATCAATCTAGTTAAGTGTAAAATTCGGGAACAACTGTCAGCCTTTGGTGACAATCTATAAAGGCTACAAATCCTACTACCATGTTTCTGTCAGAAATCAGGATTTTAGAGATTTTGTGAAATCCAGCCTTGGTATCGCAACGACTAGAGTATAAACGTACGACATAGAGTATGTAACTAGGTTCATTAACTTTCCTTCAGAGCAAATCACATCACATTGTAGGCTTGTGTGAGTGTTGCTATTACTACTGGATACACCGCATTCATATAAGTGAAATAGGGTTCGGCACGGCGTGAAGCATCAACCAATTAATCAATCGAACTAGAGTTTTGGACAGAGCTTTTAAAAAAAGAAGAAATTATTTGCGGATTTCAAGGATTGGAGATCATTTATATCAGATTCATTGAGGCACCGGAGATTAAAGAATTATTTGTTCATTTTGTTAAATTGTTATAGTTGTAAGCAATTCGACGGATTTAATCACTATGAGATTCAATATTACTACTGACGGACTTCTATCTGCTTTAAGCAACGTCAATGATAATATTACATCTGAGAATATCGTCGATGAGAATATAACAACTCCGGGTAACGCTGCTCATCTCAATTGCGTTGTATACGCCATTAGAGTGACAATCATAGGTTTGGTTTCATCAGCTATAATTCTGACGAACATAGTGAATATTATTGTGTTGTTACAAACGAAACAAATTCCTCAAATTGCTAAAGTTTGTCTTTTGAATTTAAGTTTTGCTGATTTGGCTTCTGGAACGTTGTCGATGGCGCCTTGCATAGTAAGTAGCGTTACTGGCGTATGGATTTACGGTGACGTCTGGTGCCAAATCGCAGGAGTTATACATAGTTCATGCTGCAGTATCTCTATTTGGAGCATTGCAGTCGTCAGTGTGGACAGATACGTTGCCATCAAAACACCTCTTCTGTATCCAACACGTGTTACATCTAAACGCTGCATCGTGACGTTGGGTACGCTATGGGCATTGGCTATTTCTACCTTCCTTCTGCCATGTTTTATGTCCGATGGATTTATTTACTACCAATTCAGTCCAGCTACTTCTATGTGCGGTTTATTTTGGGAGTTCCCGTGGTTTTGTATTGTCACAGGCTTATACATACCAGTGGCCTCGGGTTCTATAATTCTCTTCACTACATCAAGTATTGTCCGCAAACTCCACTATCATTCCAAACAGCGGAACTCAATGCCGGTGACGACGAGTCCAAGGACAATCTTGAGACGGGACACTCGAGCCATTAAAATTCTAATCCTTACCGCCATTATGTACTTCTTGGCGTGGGGACCTTACGTCATACAAGTTATTACAGTGTCTTTTTCCGCAGATATTTCCATTCCAGATGTTGTTGAGTTCTCCTTGCTCTGGATTGCTAACTGTAACAGCTTTATGAATGTCGTAATATATTCTGCTGTATATAGATCCTTCAGAAGAGCTGCCTACAAACTGATCATCTCCGTGCTGTGTTGTCGCTGCCGAAACATAACGAAGTTGTCCGCAACAGACTCGGAGTAAACTGATTACCTGAGACATAGTTGGTACATACTTCATGTAAACACAAATCTCGTATATTTTTGTCAACTTCATTGTATCAGTTGATGGACAGGTGACTGGGTTTAGATAGTTTAACATGCAAATCTCGATTCCATTCGGGATTAAGTCTTACATGAACGAAATGCCTCATAGCCTGCAGAAAGAAACCAGTCTCATAAGGATAGTGTTCTAAGTTTGCTCCTAAAATTGTTTTACCGGAAGTTTGCCAATAAATCTCGATTAAGAGACCTCTTATATCTCTATGTATCGGTATTGTATGGAACCTGTGAGCTTGGGCCAAGTTTTGATTGCCCTTTTGGGGAACCTGGAGAGAATGATTGACTGCGCCGGGAATAAGATGAAACTAGCAATAGTCTAATCGGCTTCTGTTCTAGGTTTGCAAACGAAATTCTGTTTAAATAATTTTAATAACACTGTGTCTCAGTATCGGATGGGAGCTAAGAGATGGGCTAAATTTCGGTTGCCCTTTGTTGTAAACCTAGAGACAGTAACTTTCTGCACCGGAAAGGATGACTTCATTATTGGTATGTGACCGAATCCGTTAAACACTATTTTGAGTTTAGTCTTTAGTCTTTTAGTCAAGTTACTATAAAATCGAAAAACGTGATTTCGTTGTTGTTTTCAATTTTTGGTGATGACCCGTAAGACCAAATATTACGTACAAGAAAGAAAAAAGATAAGAATCTGAAGTCAATCAATTTTTGTCGATTATTTTCAAGTTACAAATAAAATATATTGAAACAAAAGAGGACATAAAAAAGTTTACATCATAAAAGTTGACTATGTTGTTATTAATAATGCATTATTTAGTGACTATTAACTATTCGTATGACCAGATAAGAATTGGTGCAAAGTATTTCAGGTAATTGCCAATTACATTTTGCAAACTAAAAAAAACATACTAGACGTTTACTATTTGAATATCAATACATTAAAAGTAACGACATAACATTTGACGTTATCAGATTACTAACACACAACACATTATGTTGGCTTAGTGTCTATTATGGCATAGCAATACGATTTCTGTGGTGTAGTCCCGAGAAGATAAGACGTTCTACATGTCCTACCCAAAGGCATTCGCTCATCCCTCGAGTAGTTTCTGGTTTTTGCTATGTTGTAAGATAAAATGTCAAGCTGTATTCCATTAACTACGGTTAATACCAAACATGATCTCATATCTTGAAGATAAGGGCTTTTTGATCTATGGAAACCCGTTAGCGACCGTTTCTTGGTTTATGGCCAAAATATTAGTGTTCCAAAACAAAAAACAAATTGATTAAATGCGACACTAGCAAAAGTCCTGTATACATATGCCAATAATCATAGACAACTATCTCATATGTCATCAAAGTTTTGCCAAGACCTAGATGCAGTCGCTTTTCTAATTTTATAGTGATTTGAAGTACAGCTGTATGTGAAGGTACGGAGTCCTCTGTCTAAGGGCAGTTTATTTGCAGTGTAGTAATGTTGCACTGAAGGGCGATTTACTTTCTTGTTGGACTTCACCGCTGTCATACAAGTGAAATACCCTTAAGCAAGGGGAAAAACAATAATCAATCAATCCGCGAAGGTTCGGAGTTCATACTGTAACAGTAAACAATACTAAGGTTGGTTAGTGAAATAGTTTGCAGATAGTCGTCATAGGGCCTGCCTTGGGGAGGTTGGATATCCACCGTAGGGTGAGGAAGCCCGATATCTACCTTCATCCCTTCTTAAGCGTCGAAGCGGTTCTCAGAGCAAATTGTCTCCGACACAGAGATTGTTGATGGCTTCGTAGAGAGGGGATAAACCCTCTACATTTTAAACATAAATTGGCTGTTCAAACAGAAACCTTTGGACAGCATCCTTTGTGGCCTTGGAAGAGCGAAGCTTCGAACCAGATGGTTTTTTAGTTTTTGATTTATTTTTCTCATTTTTTTTTCTGTTGAGGTTTATTATATGTACCAGTTTGCGTTGGTGTAGCCGTTTATAGCTGTATTTGTCTCGCGTTACTGCCAATAGCCGTTGCGTGTCATCACCAGTTGGCCACCTAAGAAAGAACTGTGGCACTCGCGTAGGTCTGGGATATTCCTTAAACATCAGGGCAGACAGGCAAGGTTCCGTGTTTTTGTATAACTAACGGGTTTCTCCGATTTAATCACTTGGATTCGCTTTTCTTCTATAACATTACTACAGTTTTTGTTGCCTCGCAACAGTTACAGCATTTAATAACTATGTTGCACTCGAAGCCTCCATGGTCTTCCCCAGAGCAGGCGAAGCATACCAAACCACCTATACACTGGTCCTTTCCGTGTCCGAACTTCTGACAATGGAAGCACCTTGTTGGGCTGAAATGAAGGCATCTACCCTCTTTCTGTAAGGACAAATGAAGATGTGGTCGGACACTGTAGGCGACTCAAAGGTAATTAAATAGGTTGTAAGTTTTACTAAAGCACCATACTTTTTAATGGTAAAACGCTTTACGTCATCCACCTCGCTGCAAAGTCGTCGGGGGTATATAGCGCTCAAAATGTCCGTCCTTCGGTCTTTCTCATTCTGATACACTTAGGTTTCCAGGGCATATGTCCATAACTGTTCAGTTACTAAGGTTGTGCCTTTTGCTATTTTTGCGTTTCTACAGCACATACCTAATTTGCAGATTGCTATCGAATGTAAATATACTACTGGAATAAAGTAACTGTGCATCATCTGCAGTGATTCCATGTTCTAATGAATGAAGATAAGAACATGGTATTTGGTATTCTGTTTAATCACTGTTTAACTGTTGACAAGATAATCTCGAAATCTTGATGATTTGACACTAGGCATCATGACACGCCCTCGAAGAGACGTGGTGTCAAATGTCAGT
>JAVFBX010042168.1:0-17535 GCA_034783855.1 Mopalia kennerleyi | reverse complement strand
AAGTATCACTTAAGAATGCATTGTAATTCTTATATAGGTGTCATTTATTGCCCTGAACGGCATCTCAACGAACTTAATGGTTTCTGTTTTAGTCAACATTACCACTTCCTCTCAAAGGGCCGGCTGATAAATTCAACAGTGTGGATATAACTTTTTCAAAAGTTTGTCTTTGATTTGTAAGAGCTGTTCTGTTCTATGTTGCTCTTAGATTGATGGGCAGGACGAAATCGATTTGGGTGGACGTTTCTACTTTAAATGGGTACACTTTAGTCGTGTTGCATAATATATTGCGCCCATGCACTGCTTGTTTTATACCTTGTGTTGTAGCCTGAGACGTTGATGTTGTGTGTTTCCACTCATTGGACTGGCTCGTTGTCGCAGGAACCAAATAATCTTTAGCAGCCTAACCAAAGACAATTGCAATCAAGGAAAAGAATCCGAAAGATTGACCTTGATATATTTTGAAAAATCACTTCTTTCAAGAATCACAAGCAATATTTCCTGTATACTCATTTTTAGTGGATTTAGTTTGTCTTATGATATTTAATTTTAGAACCGCATGACTATAAATTAAACTGTTTATTTTTTCTTGAATTTTTTTAATTGTTATTTTATTTTAAATCCTCAAATAACTGAAGAATATCAAATCAAATTCATTGCCATTGTATTTAATTTTATTTTATATTATTATATTATACTTTTATTTAAATATAGGTAAATTTCCAAAAAATATTTCCCACGTTTAAAAAAAAAGTTTGTTCGGACCTCGGGGCTTTCTATTTGTTTTCCAGTTTGAATGTACATTAATAGAACATTCCCACGTTTCTTCGTTAAAAAGCTTTTAAATTTTGAAGTGTTGTTCTAGGCAATGACTTTAACCTGCAAGGGGTAGCGAGGACTGCTCGCTAAGCACAATGTACCATTGACCCCTTATAAACAATCAGCTAACTTTAGCCAATTGTTATTTTTACTTTTCAATGAACTGATCACTCGAAGGCCAGGATCGAGGGATTCTTATTCAACCTTTATATAAACCGTTAAGCTACTTGAGTATTTAGGTACGCTTGTTAAAAGGTTAAGTCTTTCGACTCCAATATGTTAGGGACCTGAAAGGTACAATAGGAAGACTAAGGGACCCCACTGAGTTTGCACGACTCTGACGAAAGATTACGGGGAGAGGGGTAAAGTGAGGTGGAGACACACGCTGAGAGGCCTTGGTTGCAATATAAAGGACCATCAATTCACCGTTACAGATCGAAGTGTACAAGGCTATAGTAACCTCTAGTCTTTCTCACGGTTCACATAGAGAAATTAGTGTTCAATTTGATCAGATTGAGATGCAACTCTGAACAAGAATAAACCCCCGACGAGATGCCAATGGATTGTTGTCTCTATGTATACTATTGTTGCAGAGATCTTATAGAATCAATTCAGGGCGTGTGAAGTCATCTGGAACAACTGTAAAGGATTTGCGCGCGCACCCTTGAACACACTCTCTGCAAGCTAATTATGTTGTAAATACATATACTAACTGTTAAGCCTCAATATTGTCATTGTAAGCTGGTGGGAAAATTGCCTTATTAATCTGAAAAAAGTGAATAGTCCTTAACAAAAAACATACAAATAGTGATTACCTGCTCAAATACAATTAAACGAGAAGGAGGTGCACATAATCATAGTCTACACTACAAACTCGGCTTCAAAACCGTTTATCAGGGAGTTCCAGGGTCAATGTTATTTTTACAAAGCACAGAAAATTAAAATTAAATAAGAGTAAATACAGGAAAAACTGATTTCTGTACTCATCTATCGGCTTGGTTTAAGATGTTAACACCGTAGGATTTCTTGGAATTAACTACTAATATTATAACACTCCGCAGGAATAAGTTAAACAGTTCTTTATAAAACAAATCTTAACCGACCTAAATCTTGCAGCACATAGACTCTTTAAGACAATTAGCACAAATTTAACTATAACATTATTTGTTTAATTTTTAAATTCCAATTACATTTCACCAATTACACCGTCGTAATCATTATTGTATAATACTTTTTGAGGGATAAGTATAATAATTATACTTAAATACGGGATAGAACAAACTCGAGTGAACCTATTCCCGCCATATTTGTAATTCCATACGAATTGTATAGTACTTTGTTTTTATATCTATATTGAAATAAAAAATTCCATCAATCAATCAATAAAATATACATGGGAACAATACAACAATAAACACAACCTTAAATACTGTCGTGATTGTATATATTTTTTTACATATGTTATTTTTTAATCTATTTTGTCTTTCAAAAGCAGGCCATACGTCCAAACCAAGACATAATTTTGTTTCTTAGTACTTAATAACTACACCAGTTTGTCAGTATAACTAAAACATTTCATTTTGTTTTTACACGACGATTCTTTTGAAATTTTGTTAAGAGGATATACTTTGCGTGTTTACCACAATTGCATGATCCGGGCATTTGCGTGTTTGCGCAGTTTTAATCATTTAAATTATTTCCACAATCAAAGCCATATAAAAGTTGTTAAAACAGATATAGGATGGCTTTTTAACTAAACATAGAAAATGGGATTGGACTAACCCTTTTTACCAACATAAACAAACGTGTCCTCGTTTTATGTGTGTTCAGGCAGCAGTTTGGAAGCTACCAACAATAGATTATTGACATGGTCTTGGTGATCAACACCTGTAGAGTATTTAACGATATCTCTATTTGAAACTTTATCGTGATTGTACATCGATAAATCGCTGTACCGCTTTCATACCGAAGGTTTTCCAAGTCTGTTTGAAGAGTATAGCAATGCTGTCTTTACCTAGCACTGGAGGAAAATGAACTTTCCAACATTATGGAAACGCTTCACATATTATAATTGGGCTGGTTCTTGTTTCAATTTATGTTGGAATACACTGCTGTCATATAAGTGAAATACCCTTAAGCACGGCGTAAAACACCAATCAGTCAATGAATCACACTCACACACACATCCGTATATCTGTTGAAAAATCGTCCTGGATTCAGGCTGATTTCAATCGCCAACTATAGAATTGATAAACGTAAAATGACTGTATACCATTATACAGACTCACCAATATGGTTGCCCTCTGGCTGAGGACAGATCGAGTGTTCTAAACGTTATCCGACTGTGTTTACTCTAGTGTTAGAAATGCAGGAACATTCGATTCCAAAAGGCAAAATGCTTCTCTTTTTATGACAGTGCTTGTGTGTCAATTTACCTTCAGGGTATATCGCGGCCATATAAATGAAATAAAATTAAACATGGTTAAACACCGATCATTTATCAACCAATGGGATCTTGTTGACGATTTAACGTTCGTTTTGTACACTCTGAATGAATCTAAAATGAACCAATCCCGGAACCATTTTCTGTGTGTTCAATTGTAATTCATTGAAAAAAATGACAATTTATTATCAGCCCACATTTTTTTAAACACAGTTCTATAATAGAACAGCGTGTATTTCCAGTTAATAAAAGATTGACGAAATGGTGCCACAGCATATCTACTTACGACGGACTAAATATGTACGTATACATGGAAGTTGTCAAGGCGTCACAGGCGTAGGAGTCGTTTCATCCTGTGTTCTCCATTACTACTACATGTAGATTGCATAAACGTTGGACAAATAAGATAATACTCAGTATACGGATTAAAAGATGTGGAAACAAATCTTGTATTGTCTGTGTTAAGCGTTGTTAACAAAATACATTCATATCAGGCCATTATTTCTTCTAGGGAAATTTTGTCCGTTTCCTAATCCTACTCTAACTAGCCGTTCACGAGATCGGATCCGTTTGTCGACGATCAGGTATATGAGTGAGTCATACGTCATACGATGTGGCTCCGGCAATCGCGGGGGAGGTTTTAACGAGGTTTCCTCCCGGTTTTCCATCGTAATAATGCAAAGGGCAGTGGGAAGTAGACAATCCGTCGTCATATAAGTGAAATACCCTTGACGTTAAACCCCAATCAAACAAACAATCTACGGAAATTTTGCATCAGATCGATGGGATCCGCAAAGATTGACCAAAACTAAACCCATCTGCAACGGCTACTATATAGATTATTATATAACACTGTAAACTCACAGCTAAAAATAGCAGAAATGCGACAAAAAAGATACTATTTTCTTTCGAATATGTTATTGTTATCTTTTCACGGATAACTATTTCGTAAACATTCTTCAAAGCTGGTTAATTAAACCCAGCGTTTAAGTCGAGGGCATTAGTCCATTGTCAAACTTATCATAGTTACTAGCCAAGGGAGATAATTCAGTGTATTTAGTTTCGCACTAATTCATAACCAAGAGGCCATCAACAGCCGATGAATTTAACCATGATACTGCATGGAGTTTTGGGGGAGATTGTTGAAATTGTATTCCGGCATTTAAATTATTCCACCAGAAAGTTAGTAAATCGTGAATTGATCTTCAGTTCAATAAAACTGCCAGCCTAAATAAATGGCCAATGTTTTCTATTTCACACTGGTCGCGCCCCGTTGGGAAGCGGTTGGCCAGTCCTGCAGAATACTCCCTCGGCTTCCTCGGTCGATCGTAAGAGGCGAGACATGAGGAGCTTTCTGTTGCCCTGGTGTTCTCAGAGCTAAAGGGAAACAGGAAGCTGGTCGGTTTGTACGTTTTATTTTTGTCTCCGTCGTCATATAAGTGAAATACCTTTGAGTAACACCAATCAAACAAACAAACAATCACACTGGTCGCTCTCCAGGGATGTTGCTGTAATGGTCGGGATGGGAGTTTATACTCATTTTGCTAATGCGGTTGTTTGCTTGGATTGGGTTTTTGCTTTTCGCCTTAACTTCAGCTCTTCCGAAAGAAAAAACACTTTATCGTCCTTATCTTAGATATATATCAGACGAAAATAAGACCACTTTTTATTTGAAATGTTATATATGCATGTGTAATCTTGTACTTCGCTTTAATATTGTTGTGTTGTGTGCAGGCTATATTAAGTTATACGCCCGCGACTGCTGACGCCTTCGATGTGGCGCTAATAAACAGGCTCCAGTCCACCAGTGGAACTAAGACTAAGGTATATAAAGAGGTTATACACGTGATCGCAGTGGTGGTTTTAACAAGGTTTCTTTCCGTTTCCACACCGTATTAAGTAATACAGAGGAACCCTTCACCACATATACTAGTGAAATAACATTGATCAAGTCGGTGTGTGATGGTGTGTGTGTGTGTATGTGTCAATGTGGCTAATATTTGGAAATTTTATAAGTTTTCTAATTTAGATGAGCACATTGGATCTAGAAGATTTTACTCTAGTTTACGGCCCGTACGAGCATACCTGGGACCCGTTCCACACTGCGATCTTAGCCTAAGTTCCTCTTACTAGCCATGGGGACCAGTGCTAAAGGTCGTCATGCTATTTATTATGGCTGATTTAGGCTAAGATCGCTTTGTGGACCGATCCCTTTTCCAACTTATATTTCCTCAGATAAAACACTTTTTTGCATTGTATCGTTATCTTGATTTGTCACGAATGACGTATGTAAATCTCGAGAAAATTCAATAATCATTGTCAAAAATAAAGCATTTATTATTATAAATAAAGTTTGTAGGATAAAGTCAGGCATGTTGTACACCACCATTTGGTTCAAATGTCCAATTGAAATGATTAGTAAATGTTGCACTGTAGTAAGTTAGGCTACATGAATAACATGTTAAAAATCAAAGACAAAATTTGGTATTATTAAATGCTGAAATGAACATAAATATTAATTAACAAGAAAACATATATTCCATATACAGTTAACAAACACCGAAGGGCGTTTGGCTTCTATATACTCATGCCCTTGTTGCAGTGTCTTCAAAATGAAAATGGATTCGAGAAGGATACAAAGTGTCGTAACTCAATACGGAAACCCTACACGTATTTGCTTAAAACTTCAGCGTTTCTTTAAAGTTTTCCCTAATTAAATAACATGGGTTGTAACAAGGTATTGGTGATGGCTAGAGAGCTATCGAACAAATACGATATTTCCCGTCCTCGACATAATACAATATGCGTGCCAAGCAAAGCTATAAACCAAAGCAAACTGTTAGGCCTACACATTTTACACGAGTCAAAATGTTTGGGGTTTTTTTTGTCATGATAACCTACTTTACACTTATTACCGTGCTACAGATTTCTAACTTTGTTCTACTCGATATTAAACTCCGACTTTAATTTGAAATGCTGGATTTTCTTTTAAAAAATCTCAGTGAACCATGCCACAATAAAACAATTTATGCGGTCTGTGTTCTGTGCAAAACAGTTGTTACATAGCAAACTTCAAGTGTTAAGGTTACAGATGGATTAAAGACGCGGGAATCATGGCGCCAGACAATTGGTTTACGTAAAGTCGATTAAACAATATAACAGTGCGGCAAAGTTAAAAGGCGAATTAGAAAATTAAACACAGACCCTTAACGGAAATCTGTTTAACGCCTCAGAACAAAACTCCTTGATTTTAGCACTTCATGAAAACTTATGTTCTTATCCATGCGAAAAGCAATAATGACAGAGCAGCAAAGTGATAATTCAATGTTTCTTTTTTCTTTATGGTAGATCTTATATCGCCAGGTCTCACAGCGGTGTAATAAGCGGTATCCCTCCCTAACACCTACTGCCCCTGACTTTGTAATTAAATCATCGGATTAAATGGTAAGAAACATGAGTACTTATACCAGCTCACAAAAGACGAACAATAGCAAAGGAAGAGAAGATACCGGCTAATTCCGTAGGAGCCGATTTTTAACGAACTTAAAACATCAAAGGGTATGAAATTACGACAGAGCACAAGGGCAGTAACTAAATACGTAGTCTCCCCCGATGAGACGTTGCGTCATAAGAGACCAGGTGGTGATTGGTTCTTTGACCGACTGCCCAGGAATACAATAGGGAAGGTGTAATTAGCAGTGTCGATAAGCAGCCTTTACTTTTAACAATACGCCAACAAGATTGTGCCCAACTTGATTCGATCAGTTCCTGCAAAGTTGAAGTGAAAATTACATTAAATTAACATCATAGACTTACCGGGATATCATTTTGTCGCAGAGCAGAAACGCTCCCCCGTGTCTTAATTCAATCGCTGTATACTCCGGCATATTATTTCTTGACGAATGCCATATGTTTTCTTAAGGCTGCCTCAAAATAGATAATTTTGTGTGACTTGCGCGTTCTGAACATGAACGTGTAATTCAATTTACATTGATGTACTTTTAATGATTTCCGTCTCTGCTTTGTTTGTGTATACATTAATATATGATTTTTGTACATTTACACCGATTTCTCCGCACAAATATTGTAGCCTTTTAATCGTGCGATATTCATCTAAACTTAAAAAATAGACTTTACAGCGATTAAAGGGACAATTACCGAGAACGCCATATTTATTGGTATAGATACTGTATCGGGATTTGTAAACTATTTTTAGCACTGCATTTATGATCTTTAAATGCCTTGTATCACTGCATTTGTTATCTTAGAATGTATGGTTGATCTGTATTCGTGACTTGTAAGTGCTTTGTAGCACAACATTTGTGATCTTTCGATGTATTATTGGGCTGGAATTGTGATCTGTAAGTGCTATGTAGCACGAGATTTTCTATCTTTAAATGTTTTGTTGCACTGAACTTGTGATCTTTAAATGCCTTGTGGCTCTAGATTTGTGACCTTTAAGTGATTGTTGCACAGTGATTTTTGTAGTGGTTTTTGCACATTTTGGGATCTTTGTCTTCCATATTAATATATTTTAATTATGCTTGCCCCACCGAGATTTATGATTTACGCTCTCACAAAAACTATTTAGGCGATTGGTGGGGGATACTGTTATTTTGTGTGACTGGAAACTTCATACTCGCCAGGGTCCGGGTTGACAGAACAGGCCCACAGCTCCTCGGTAGAGCCTACCGTAAGAGGCGGCTAACGTTTGGGTAGTTGCTAGAAAGGAACTGCTTCTTTCAGAGGTTAGAGGCAATATGATGCCGATCTGTTTGCGGTTTTATTATATTGCATATTGTGATTGTTTGTCGTGTCATTGTTTATTGCCTGTTACGTTTACAGGAGGTTATTTTACGCTTTGGACTGACGAGGCTTCAAATGAGCGAAACAACCATCAGTACGCAGTTAAACCCAAATCAAGCAAACAAACCTGTGTTTGGGAAAAATATTCAAAAGTTTCCAATTGCCGCGTACGCATACCATTTACAGCATTCGTGTCCATACTATAATTAACCGAGACCTTTTAAAAAGTCCAAAACACCATAGACGGTCTTTATCCATACCTCGATACGAAAACAAGATAAATGTTTCGAGCTTTGACACTCCCTGACCACTTATGTAACTATTAATTTGAATCAAAATCTAACTTTTTCTGAATAAAAAAATATATTAATCTAAGCATACCGATGTAGACACCCAGTCAGATAACAAGGAAAAGTATCGCTAGCTTGTACGTTTGTACGTACGTTTTTACATAGTGGTGAAAGATTTATTTGACGGAAACATCAGTAAACATCAACATCAGTACAATACATTGTCTATTGAGTTACTAAAGACTCCCTATACAAAGACAATTTTGCTTTAGAATTTTGGATATACAGACATGGGATTACTTTCGCTTTCAAAGTTTACTATCGGGTCCATGGAATTTGTCAGTAAGCATGTAAGGAAAACGAACACGATCAAATTACGTAACCATTGAATAAATACTAATATAGGCCTAACTCGGCCTGCCATAAACGACCAAGGGGAAGTAACTCATGTCCCCATTGTTGTAATAAAAGGAGATCGTGAAGCCTATCGACCGAAAATCGATATCATATAGGCTGTATACATTGGTCCTCCGGATATTGAACGCTAGTAAATGGGAGTTTTATTCAATGCTATCCTTCCAAATTTGTAAAAGCCACGAGTCTGCATTGAATGTCCCGTTCAACAATGAGCGTCACTCATATATTGTTACATACAGGCACTTAGCTGTATTCTCCGAAAATCACAATAGTTAAGACCTCGATAATGATGTGTATTGAACATTTTGCTTAATTAAAACGGAATTCAGCGTACTAGTGTATGTTAGTGTCCCTTGATTTCCCGGTAAATGAACGGTGTAGCGGTATATTAGAGCAGGGGAACCGGTGCGCTAGTAAACATATCCTGAAGTTATATAACATGGCGTCCGATGTTACGGTGAAATTTACGTAAAACTGTGTATTCTTTCCTGAAAAGGTTGCATTCAAGTAACAATTCGTTTTTATCAATTGTATTCCGTTCTGATATTCCCGTAAACTTAGTAATTACTGTCAACTGGCATACCGTATTATGCTAGTGCATATAACCACAATAATATGTAACTATTATACATTTAGGCTATATGCACCAAGTGTCTTTAAAAAAAATTAACCTTTTGAATGGACAATTTTGAATTGAATCAACAATACACGATAGGATTGCATAGGAATTATTTCTTTCTGGTTATTGTTTGATCACAATGACTTAAATATATAATGATAACATTATATGACCCGATAGCTTCGTATATTGGCAGTGTATTTTCCTTTATCCGTTTTTTTTGCATTTAATTTTCGGACTTGCTCGTATACCATAATTGCTACTCTGAATTTCATTAAAGATACATTACAGTTTTAACATATTATGACTCTTTTGGTCTGTCTGTCCGCTTGTGTTGTTTATTGTGCATGCTTATATACGAGTACAGTTTGTACAATATCTTAAAAGTTAAAAAAAAAACATTTTGTATTGAATTTATGATCTGATTAAATTTCAAGGTTATACTGACCATTTCATTTATTGATATTTAGGTTTGTAGCGGCTCTATTCCGTTTATGATTTGCGCCAAAAGCTAGCTTCTGGGTTTGTCTCTCATTACTAAACCATAAATACATGCACATATAAACATTACACATGTATTAAACAATAGTCATGAACATAAAGACATAAAGATATTTTATTATAACATACAAGGGTGGTGAGTTATATGACCTGGGGCCAGTTGCTCGAAAGTCGATTAGCCGCTTACGCCAGATTAAATCGCTAATACCGGGTTAGAGATGGATCTTCAACATGGCGTGACGTAATCTAATAGCGGATTAAATCTAATAGCGCTTCAAGCAACCGGCCCCAGTACAGAGTCTCTTAAGGGGGTTTTTTTTTCAGACAATTTTGTGGTTGGGGCCATTATTATTTTTATATAAATATCAACACATTATCAACCTTTATAATAAAAAAGTACCGACTTTTCTCTGAAGATGTCTGCTATATGTCACTGCGGATGATTTGCCCAACCAAACTTGGTGGGATAGCTTTTTCAGTGAACTATATCATTTTTGTTGAATTGGTCTTAACCTTCTTGGGTGACATTTAGCACGGACAAGCAAATTCGTCGCACACACGTTTTTGAACTAACAGTTACTTTTTTCTCTCTCTCATTCTTTGAGAGTGCATCTGTCGACCCTCAGGTATATGAGTGAGTCACAAGATGTGGCTTCGAAATCGCGGGGCTGGTTTATAGGAGGTTTCCTTCCGGTTTTCCACCATAATATGACAAGGAACAGTGTGAAGTGGACAATCCGTCGTCATATTATTGAAATACCCTTGAGTACGACGTTAAGCCTAATCAAACAAACACATTCTTTGTTAAAAGTGTATTCATGGTTTCCCTCTACATATGAGTGTTTCTAACTCTAATTTATAACCAATAACAGTATGTTCAATGATATATTTTCCACGTTTCAGTTTGCCTTCATTACGTTTCTCGCACATTTCCACAATGTCTTGAGAAGGTTACAATCTGAAAAGAAGTCGTGTTAGTAGTCTCTAACATTGAAAATTAACTTAAGAACATTACGGAAACGCTTTATATCTTGGTTTGTGTTAGTGTCAATTATTGTTGGAATGCATCGCCATCATATAACTAAAATACCCTGAAGCACAGCGTAAAACACTAATCAATCAATCAATCAATTAAAATAACTTTGAACATAAACCATTCTTAAACCACCGATTTGTTAATCACCAATGAATGTCTTAAATTCTTACCAATCAAACTAAAAACATTTTTTCGCCAGAAGTCCATTAGTTTCTGGGCGTATTTCCACATTTTAGTTCATGCATTGATTCTTATCGTGTCCATAATATATATTCCCAACACTTGTACGAGTGCATGCTTCCAATCAATATTATCCGATGTTTCTTTTGAAGTTATGAGTTTACCTATCCAGATATCTTCTGTTTTTGTTTATTCAAAAACAATCTGTTAATTGTAAGATTTTCAATGATTTCTTCATATTTTTTAACTTCATATTTATACCATGCATACCTTGTCTGAGTCTTATGGTTAATATTTTTACACACACTCTGAACATCAGAGTTGACAAAGGCCAGCCTTGATGAATTCCAGGTTCAATCGTATTTTTTTAATGATTTCCACCTATTATTTAGAATACAACTTTTTGGTTCGTTAAAGAAGGCTTTCGCCCGCTGTATGAAGTGTTCATTAAACCCAAACATTTTCAGAGAGTTAAAAATGAATTCCCAAATATATCAAATGCCTTAATGAAATCTAGAAATAATAGTGCCCCATCTACATTAAACCTATCTGCATCCTGTATTTGTCGTAAAGTAAACCCTATATATATATATATTATATAATCAGCTAGATCTGTTTTGTAGCGCATCTCGAAATTGCAATGCTAGTAACCTAGCAGCTGGCTTGTGAAATATATACATTAACGTTATTGGTCGCCAGTTGTCAAGAGAAAGTGGGTCATCTTTTTTATATAAAGGGAGAGCACTCCTATTCATTCTGATGGTGATAGTCTCCCTTTGGTATAGCCTTTATTTACAGCTTATGGTTACTTTTATCTCATTTTGTAACCATCAAGTATCATCTAGCTTTTTAACGCAGATTGAGAACTTTGGGATAAACACGCACAATTACTGTCTTACCAGAAAGCGACGAAGGGGCGCTACTTTTACGAGTATAAAAATTTGAAAATGTGTTATGTAGGTCAACATAAAATTGGACAATTTTATTCATTTACAAATGATTAAACTTGTTAGAATTTTTTATAATGTGTTCGTTTGTTTGATTTGGGTGACTGGTGTCTCTAAAAAGGAAGTTGGATTGATCAAAGCTGTAATTTGTCTTGCTACGACCGCACAATTTACGCCGATCTAGCAGATATCACTTCATTTAGACATTCAAAATGGTACTAGGCTTATGACCAAGCGGGCTGTACGTCTGTAAGGCATGGAGGTCAGCCCGCTTCCGGTCTTATAATAAGTATATTTCATATTTGTTAAAATGTAGTGTTCTCTCGATGGATGGAAACCATACACGATGTTTTTCTTGAGTGCCTCGAGTACAATACGCAGCGTTAACATTGGGTTAACGCCATGCAGCATCAGAAATGCGGTTATTTTCTTTCGAAATAGGGGATGAGTTAAACAAGCGTATAGCAAAATCTGTGTCAAGTTTTATTAAATCTAGTAAAGAAATCTTGCACGTATAGTAGAGTAATATATACATAAATATTGTACATACATAGTTTAAGATCGAGTCCGTGTATCGACCATCAGATATAGGAGTGAATCACACGGTGCGGATCCGGCAATCGCAGGGTGGGTTTTGCGAGGTTCCTGGTCGATTTTCCGTCGTATTAAAGCTGCAAAATTTTGAAATGGATAATATGTCGTCATATAAGTAAAATGACATCGAGAACGACGGTAAACCCCGATCAAACAAACAATTATAAAAAAAATTTAAGAAATATTTGGATGTTTCTATGAATCATATGCGTCGTTGTCATTTGTTAGGTTCTTTCATGGCCAATGTATCAAAGCTTAATGTGTCTATCACACGGTGCAATTTACGTTTTAAAATACAATATCCTCGTTAGCTGTGCGCAGTTTAAACGTAAACAATCAGCGACAGAGGTGCGTTTCCAGAGCCTTTCTAGAGAACCGTTAGTTATTTTAAAACCAAACTTGAAAGATTCTTCGATCAGGTACTTAAGGGAAGAGGTTTTTGTTTTTAATTTTTACGTTTTAACTGTGCATAACCTAGGATAAGTCTATACTAATCCCAGGTTTTACACAAAAGCAAAGAACAGCATGTGTATATTTTGTACAAGGGTAAATTCTTATAAAACTGGACTTTTGCACTAGGTGATCAATTGCTGTTTCAAGATGATTTCATGATGATTTAAAAATCGCTCACCTGAGACTAAAACTATGCGGCGGATTGAGTTCTTGTCCACCATATACTAGTCCCAGGAATTTGCATATTGTAGATCAGAACATATTGCAGATTGAAACCCGTCCTGGAATCGAACCCACGTCCCGCAGTAAATGCCAGCCACCAAGACCAGTCAGTGGCCCAGCTTTATGACCTTGTATAATTCATTTATCGTGAAAACTGTTAAATATTTTTAAGCCAAAGGTTGTCAATACTTCAATCAGATTCATTATGTTTTTACATTTCAATTGTGCATAACTAATTTGCATATTACATTTTTATAGACCAAAGCTAAGGCGCCATTCTGGCGATTCCGGTTCAACAGTTTCAAACCAAGTTTTACATTTTAACAGGCTAGAGGCTAAGTAACATAATGTGTTCTCGAAACCGTTAAATATTTTCAAACTAAAACTTGTCAACACTTCCATCAGGTACTTATGTTATGTCTTTGGCTGTCTTCCCTTTCCTACAATTTATTGATTAAAAAGCTGGTCAAAGGTTACCCTTTTAGAAAAATATGGCTTTAATAGAATGCTTTAAGGTTCTTCAGTTATGGTTCTGTATGGAATCCTCACAGCAACAGTTACACGTATTGCTCCCTATCTTATTATATTAAAGAACCGTTTATATCTTGATGGTTCCGTTTAAAACCATTCTGGTTCCGTTTAGAACCATCTTATTTTCTAAAGAACCCTCCAAGAACCATTAATCTAAGAATACAGCATATGTGTTTTCGAAGAATATATTGAGGATTTTCTATATTTTGTGTATATTATTAAGCCATGGTTCTGTAGGTGTGCCTTTTATTGTATTTACGTTTGCATATCTTGTCCACCAAGGGTTAGCATGTCCCACACTTTGCCGCCTTGACATCTGATGTGATAAATAGTTAATGTTAAAATTACACAGACCCCTGGGTCCTTCCAGCTTTTAGATTCCAGCTTCCAATAAAGCGGATCCGAAACCGAAATTTTTATTTACGAGCTTCAACTTTCAAGTTTTATTCTTCACGATACACAACGTTCTACAAGAACCCCAGCGCTGACTGAAGATGCTAGGCAACTAGGAAAGTAAGTTGTTATGGCGATAATCAAATGGTAATCGATTTGATTTTTTCTTCACATTTTTGCATGCTATAACTACATGCACTTCGTGTAAAAAGCTGTTTTTGCATATATCTTGAGTAGGACACTTCTACAATAAAATACTGATGAAAACTGAACAATGCGTAGGCTGAGGTACGGTTCTTTTTGTATGGTAGTTCGGCAAACATTGATACAAAGTTTGAGTTTTCTTGAAAGACATTGAAATTACTCTGTTTCCAAGTTTAATTGTAACTCTGATAATTCTCATTTGGTTTCTAATTATTGTGTTACTGACTTACTCAGTTACTTGTTTATTTACTTTCTTACTTGAAAACTTACATAGGTACTTAGACCCTTACTTACTTATTCGGTTTCGGTATTTACTTAGTTGCTTGGATGCCGACACAAACCTGCGCCTGTAGAATCAAGTTGTTACATATATTGATGCACAATAAAATTATTTTTTGGGGCAAACCCAAATTAATCATAATCTAATAACAATAGTTCACCCTGTCTCTCAAGAAAGTTGTATTTTATTTATTTTCCGTATTGCCATATCCAGATGGATAACCCGCCAATAGTAGACCACCTTTTGGTGACTTTGTTTGCAGTGGAAAGAGGAACAGAGCTGTTGGCGTCATGTAAACGCGATCAGGTCAACCATTTGGACCATACGGACATGTATTGTAGACAACTTTTAATCTTTATGAATGTAGTGCTGGGCTAAATTGGATTCGCACATTTCTCCTCTGTCTTCTCAACTCACACGTTTCACTATCTTATCGCCACATACAGTTAGATCAGGTTGTAATATTTATGGGAGATCAGTTCCCTATTTTATCAATCTGAGTGGATGAAAATTGTCTAGAATTGGATTTGTCTCTTTCACAGATAGAACAGAACTACAGCAGTTGTTGCTTGTCGACAAATCTGTTGGGCTGTACCATGGTGAAACGCTTAACCTGCCTCCATCCTTAAATAATTCATGGAGTAAAACAGTTACGTAATACATAAAATGATACAACAGTAGTAGTATAGTGTGGGCAACTCGGCTAGTTTTTTATATTACATAATAAGGAAGAGATCAGCGTTATCATGTACTACAATAAATCTAGCTGAACTTGACTTAGAAGCTATACATTTCACAATAAACCCACAACTTCTCCTAGATGTGATTTGAGTGGAAATCCGAAGCAACATTATTAAATATGCAGCAAGAACAAAGAAAACCATAAAAAAATGAAGAAAATGATATCCAAAAAGAAATAGAAAGAATAGAGATTGTAATACAAAATGGGGATCATGGTCAATTGAATAAATTCGAAGAAAATAATATAAACTTACAAACTATTAGAAACATTAAACTGGAAAGTACCAGAGATAGATCCAGGGCACAATGGTTTTACACAGGTGAAAAGACAACAAAATATTTTTGTCGACTTGAAATTTTGTTGTTTTATTAATCAAGTAATCCCATACATTCAAAAATAAAATAAACTAATTGCAGACCAAGCTGAAATTCTGGAAGAAACAGTTTTATCAAAATTTATGTACAGAAAAAAGTAACAAGAACAAGATCTAGAACAATTAAACATATTAAATAGTCCTCGATTGTCAGAAGAGGAATCAAACTCTCAAACCCCATTACATAAGATGAAATGTTACAAGCTTTCAAAAAAATCAAAAAGAAGAAAAAGCCCAGGATCTGATGGCTTTAATGTAGATTTTTTTAAGTTCTTTTGGTCAGGATTAAGTGTTGTATGATAGGACGTGATAATTATGTATTTGAAAGAAAAGAACTGTTTATAAATCAAAGAAACGGAGTAATAATCTGTCTCCCTAAAGGAGTTAAGCCCCGACAATTTTTTAAAAACTGGAGACCAATCACTCTACTAAACTATGAATACAAAAATTATATCCGCATCTATAACCAACAGAATAAAAAGAATACCTAAATAAATTGATTATTCAAGATTACAAAGGCTTTGTCAATGGTAGATATATCGGCGACAACATTAAACTAATATTTGACATTATGAATCATTTAGAAGAATATGATCAACCAGGCTTATTATCAACAATATACTTCGAAAAAGCTTTTGATACAATTGCATGGCTCTTTTTGGATAAAGTCATACATTTTTTCAATTTTGGAGAAAACCTTTGTCAATGAATATAAACTTATAAAATAATAATTCCTCAATATTACAATGTGTTTTTTTAAGTAAAAGCTTCGACAATTCAAGAGGTTGTAGACAGGGCGACCCAATCTCACCATATTTATTCATCCTGTTCGTAGGGACGCTTGTTCTAAAAAAAACCGAAACTAAAAGGCATTGTTGTAGGTGATGAACAATATAACGTCAACCACTTTGCTGATGATATACAACAATATTTCTAGATGGTACTGAAAAATCTCTTAGGCTTGCCATGTGCACACTTAATTTGTTCGGTCAAATATCAGGTCTGCGCGTAAACATTGACACATGTAAGATAATTTGGTTAGGCAGTTTAAGAAAACAACAAAAAATCATTTGCACAGATCTTAACATTGAATGGGTCAATGAGTTCTATGCGTTGGGGTTCACATTCTCCAAAACAGTAAAAATAAATATGACAAAAAAACTTGAAGAAATTTAAAGAGAGGATACTAACTCCCTTTGGTAGAATTGGGTAGTTGTAATGAAAACACTTCCATTACCAAAACTCAGCCATCTAGTATTTATACTTCCTAAGCCAGAAGATGCAATTTTGAAAAGCTAAACTCCACTATATACAATTTTATCTGTAAAGGAACAGATAAGATTAAGAGCATACAATGCACCCAAGACTAAAAGGAAGGTGGTTTGAAAATGATAAATATTTATCACTTTCATCAAGAAATTAAGATCACATGTTTTAGAAGTTGGGGACCTTGGGATAAACCCGCACAATCAATGTATTACCAGGAAGTGACGAAGGGGCGCGACTCTTACAAGTATAAACATTTGAAAATGTTTTAATAAAATGCACAGTCGCGGGTTGTAGGTCTGCGCAAGGCATGGATGTAACACGGCGACGCTTTTAATCTAAGGCCCCGTGGGGGAGCGGGTTGGCCAGTCCTGCAGAATACTCCCTCGGCTTCCTCGGTCGATCGTAAGAGGCGAGAA
>JAVFBX010042167.1:0-22369 GCA_034783855.1 Mopalia kennerleyi | reverse complement strand
ATGCCAACTGACGGAAAAAAGTTATAGTCGCACTCAATAATGCCTGGCTATACAAAATTACGTACGGAGATTTGTTCAGGGATAGCAATGCTAAACAAGAAATAAAATATAAAAAGCAATGAGACATTCCCGCCCTTTCCACATGGGTTTTTTTTCTGCTTCTATAGTAGCTGTATGTTAGACTTGAGATCAGCTACACGCAGTTTAGTGATGGCATTGGCTCGGACAGAATTCTCTCACGTGCGTTTAGTGATGTCACGTTATCAGGCTAATGTCTGGCTAATTACTCAAATAAAACTGTGACGTCACTAATTAAGGACCATTCAGCAAACTGAGAAATCTCATTAGTGGGTCATTTGATAGCAGACTTATTTCTTTAGTGGTGATTAGCCTGCGCCCCTGTCACGTAAGGCGGCTTTGAAGTGTAATTTGCTCCGCTTGAGGCCCCACAGTAGTTGGACTATCCATCTCAAGACCCGCACGCAATTTGTCAAGACAGATTACCCGAACTGCAAATGGCTGCTAATGTAAACAATGACAGCTATACTGTTTTTGCTTATTTTGTGAGGACACTTCCTTAGTCTGAACGGATTCTCATTCACAAAACTTTACTGGTTTAAACCCATCCGGGAATCGAACCCACGACCTATTCAGTCACCCTTCTGGTATAGGATCGGATTGCTGAATGGTCAACGTGGAACCTGACTGGCGGTCGTGGGTTCTATTCACGGACGTGTTTCAACCTGCGAAATTTTCTGAACTAGAATCTGTTCAAATTTAGAAAATATTATCCCAAAATAATTAAAATTCTGTTTATATCCCTTTTGAGAAAAAAACAAAAGCTTTCAATGACAGCTACTTACACGTGCATTTAAAGATCAACTAAACGAAACATTTTCAGTTTAACAATAAAGTGCAAAGTTATACCAAGTATAACATATATATTGACAGAATCATAGCAGGTGTTGAAATGTTGAAAATATTTAATACAATACTGTTCTGAGAGCTATTTATGTTTCAATTTCTGGAAACTTTCCCAGGATATTCTCAATTTTGATCATATTGTCCTACACTTTATATTAATTTACAACCCTGCAAAACCATATAACAATACGTATACAATTTAGAAATTTACCAACTTGTATATATATTGAAAGTAAATGCATAAGCAATTCGGGTCAAAAGCGAGAGGATAAAATGATATGACGCTACGTGAGCTATAGAATATTACAGAGGCCTCACATCATTTACGTAGTTAAAATATACACAGAGAGAGTACCGTGCCATTTGTTTATTCCAACGTTACAAATTTACTTCGTAAAATTACATACATTCTGAGATATGTCTCATATCCATTGTAGCTTACGTGTTAGATGTTCATTCCTCGCGGTGCAGTAGAAACAATTGTAAGTCGTTAAATATGCATTTAAACAAACAAAACAAAAGGTACATGCGATTCAAAGTCGGACGATTATTTCCCAGGGATTGCTGCGAGGACACATTGGTGTATTTAGAACCTATAGTTGATTACAAGATAGATCGCATCTGTTAATATATCGGGCCTACAATTATACCAATCCACCAAGACAACACATTTTGAATTGTTTCTAGTTCTAACCTTTTTATTACATTTTTAATATTTTTTACTTGATATTTACTAACAATTACATAGTATACCGAAACTAAAATTTAATACTACTAATAAGTTATTCATCAGTCTTAATTAATATGTAAAATGTCATATAGTAAGACTTATTCCCGCCTTCTATTCTAGATAAGCTAATTTGTTTTGTATATTTTGTTATTTTTTCTGGTGAATAAACAATACAATATAATACAAAGTGATTGTAGAATTAATTTACCATTTTATGAATCGAATAAATGGTATCATTACGATGCAAACATTATACATTCGTACCTAATGTTTTATACAGGATAACATGCATGCAGCTGGACCTCTAAGTTTCCTTCACCTCAACAATTTTAAATTGATAGGCTTCAAACATTAAGATGTGAATCATTTTCGTAAACTCCACTACACCAAAAGTGTTATCTGCTTATTATTGATTTACCAACGGAGGACGAATTTGTGAAAAGTCCATAATTATAGAGTTGTTATACTTTTATTGATAAAACTTAGATGTGAGAAAAACTAGAGAAAATTTTAAAAAAATCGATTTCCTCTATTTATCAATTTCATTGCCGCACATTATCAACATTTATTTTCGATCATTACTCAGATTACTACAGAGAAGATGTGGAGTGCTAAAGTTAAATACATCTTCAGATCGAAGTGAAATAGCAAATATTTTAAAACCGTTATAATACATTAACTTGTCGCACATCTAACAATCCACCCTATAGTAATTTTTATCCCAAACAATATATATTTCTGAAAATTGATCACACGGGCACAATGATTACCCCAAAAACATGAATCATATCGTGTTTTAGATAAACTCCTACAGACCAAGTACGAATTCTGGTTACGGTTCGCAAAATTTTCTTTCTTTACATTAAAACTATATATTGAGACTCAATGACGTAATTGGAAGTAGACTGCAAAATGAATGTTATCGAAATTCATTTTGACGATAGTCACAATATATCTACCGAAAACGTCTGGTTTTCTTAAATTCAGTGTTCACAAAAATAAAATAATCCACATCGAGAAACCGAGACAAGGTTTGAATAGTGGTTAAGGGAAGCAACTTTTTTTCTCTCCTCATTAACAATATTTATTGCGTCTCCATTAAATAATTTAGATGTAGGCTGCTAATTGAATGATGTCACAATAACTCCATGACTCCATAAAACGCCATGTTAGATCTAACAATTGTAAATATTAAATCTTAAATTCTACGCTTGTTATGAAAAAGGCAATAGATGTTAATATCCGATAACAATTAACTAGTAAACAGTTTTCGGGTTACACCTTTGTTATACCGAATAGCTACTGTGCACAAACACGAATTGACAGACTGCATGAAGCTATCAATATTAAATGAAGTAGAGTAAGTGCATTTGTGACAGGCATTATTTCCACTGTGAATCATGATGACAAATCCCATCAAAGAAACTGAACTATATTATTTCCATCTGGTAATAACTACAAGTACTTGTCAGTTGAAATACTGACGGGGGTTTGTCTGTTAACGCGGCTTCTGTTTATTGTGTGTAATTCTATTTATTAGTATTATTCGTTTTCACCCATATCACAATAAATACTACCATTATATACTATAACTCTCTATGGCACGTATATTGACAAGCTTGGCTGTACTTGTTCACCGGGCACCAGTGTTTATAAGCTTTACATACAATAGGAAAGGCGATGTTGAGGTAAAGTTTGCCGGTCTGCGCGCCATGATGTAAACACGAAGGTTTTTGAGTTGGTCAGACATGGACGACGGGACGCCGCAAGTCCTGTCCTATCAATATAGTCACCACTTCTGCATATTTCAGGACTGCCTGCTATTCCAGTAATGTCCACTGAACTCAGTCCCCCCGTCCTCGGTACGGCACCATAAGTTCACCCAGGTCATTCCGTAATAAACACAAACATATACTTTCATATACATGGTCAATCCGACGCCGTGACATGTCATGGACACTATATATTAAACACAAAAACTATTCGTACGATTAAAAATCGTGTCACCAAAAATGTTCGTTTGCTCTTTTTGTGAAAATGTATTTAATATAATAGCATATGTAAATAGTTATTTGAAATATGCAAAACTATTAAACCACAAACAACTCAACAAACGTAAGAAAATACTGACATATAATTTAATTTACATTCGGTAATGTAATATAACAGTAGGCCCCTAACAAACAGTTTGAACCTTCCAAACAATTAATGCCTCTTTTCGTTGTATCTTATTGTCGTTCTAAAAGCCAAATCAGTTACTTGACTGACCATTATGATATTATCAGCTTTATTGTTAGCGTTTCTATTTTGATAAGAGTATTGTTTATGCCATAGAGATGTTTGAATATATTATTAATTTGTGTTTACATTCGACCATGTTTTGCAATATGTATACACTTATTTTATAGTGAACACATTTTGCTTACCGTACATCGCAGGAAAGCCTCTAAGCATACTTATATCAGCCATTTTATATTTAACAAGTGTCAATTTATACAAGTAAAAGTTATTTTTTTAGATTGAGTGATAGAGTGAGGACCTAAAACTTCAATAATTGTAACAATAGCTCTGAAATGGAACAAGTACCACAATTATAACAGATTCATACAATTAAGAAGATATCAGCCTGTTAGTTAAATACAATCATGTACAATTTTCAGGGAGGAAATATGTTGAAATACGCACCTGGACAGCTATTGTCGTCTGGACCATTCAGTGAGGCTGATAAAGGTGGAGATTCGTCTACAGGATATTGTGATGTGGGAAAAGAGCTTACAGGGTTACAGTATTGGTTGGACGGTTTTATCACACACCCCGGGCCCCCGGGCACTGATGACCGGGGCACGGTTAGGGAACTGTAATTTCCAGAGTCTCTTGATGTCAGAAAGCTAGATGTGGCATTGAATGAGCTATTCAAACTTAAACCTGTGCTACCATGGGCAGGGCCCCAGTCTTGATATGAGTAACCTAGTCCCGTGCCCCCGTACACTGACGGGTACGAGCTGTGTCTCTGTAATGATTGTCCCAATCCATAGCCTCCTGATAAGGAGTGAGGATAATGATGTAAAGTCGGGGAACTCATCCCATACATTCGCTGGTCCATTCCCCTGAACACTTCCAGTTTGATCAAAAATTGAGTTTAGACCTCTGAGGTATGTCTGTTACAGCCAGTAAACTTTCCTCCAATGTGGAGTAGTACAGCAATGGGTACAGCCCTATCTCTTACACACGCTATATTGCACAGCTGATAGGACGTCTAACGACATAAACAGATGTGCCAGAGTTTGGCAAACTGAAGGGAGGCCATGATTTTCCTCTGGCGGAAGGATACATTTCACGGGGGTGTGATTCCGTGAACACAGGAAGTTTATACTGGGCCGGTCTTCTCGTATTCTGCCACCCTGAAACTAAGATCTCTGACCACCCTGCATAACTGGGCTCGAACACTCACTAGAATAACTAACAAACTTTGTTGTAGAGTACTCTTCCAAATGCACCATAACGTTTGAGAAAAAAAAACGTCAAAGCTGCAAACCATATAAATCGGTCACGAAATCGAGTCACTGATGAAAACTTCAAAAAAGCGGCGAACTGTTTCGAATCTTCTGACATTTACAGATGTGCTAAGAGAATTGTAGACGGATTGCTTTGGTAGGAGTAAACATGCCCCGGGCTTCATGACTTTCCAACTCGTATACGCCCGGCTTGTTTTCTTCTACATATCACTTACAGTATAGACAGCCAGAGAAAACGAGAAACTGCTAGTGATTTATGAAACACTAAAACTTATAACAATTTCCCGATTGTTTTTTTGCCTCTTAAAATATAATTTATCACAAAAACTAAATGAAAGTGTTGAAATGCAATTTAGAAGCTTCCTTTAGTGAGAAATTATCTCTATCTTTAAATAGGATACATTTGTCTGCGCCAAAAAGATTATGGTATATCGCATGTTTGGTAATCGAATTGTGCAAATTAGCTGGGTAAGTTTTTAAAAATATATCGCGTTCAGCTTAATTGCGCAATGTGATAACTTTATATGACGCAACCAATAAAAACCCGTTAGTGTATGTATGCATTTATAATAAGAACCAACTGTCAATAATTAGGCATGAGAAGAATTCCGGAGGTAATGCGGGTCGGGAAGGTCCCGTGGTATACTAAGAATGTAGTTGGATATGGAAACTCTTTGAATGGGCCAGTAATGTAGTTGGATTTCAAATAGAGATTATTGAAGGAGAACACTATGTGGTGACAAAAATCAATTGAATCCAGCAACGGAACCACGATTCGTAGGCGAGAGGCTTTATATATTAATAGATCAGAGTATCAGTGGCGGATTTAGAAGGGGAGGTACGCCCCTAAACAAACAAAAAATTGGGAGAAAAAGAGGGAAAGGGGTGAAAAGCATCACAAAAATATATACAGCTAGCTGTCTGAATAATCATCATATCATAAGATATAGATGTTGTTACTACGGACCAAAAAAAAGCCAATTGAAATATCGATCTTATCAAGGTCCTCATCCAGAATATATGATACTAGATTGCCGCTAGATTTTAGACTACGTTAAGTTAAAAAGCTGTAAAAACATTTTACTAATAGTTTTGTTCAAACTCATATACGTAAGAACTGCATTCTGTCTTAGGTTCAGTAGCAACACTCTCTTAAATATCGTTGTATTGTTCTCTGTATAATCATACCACCACTATTTAGGAACAACTTTAAAACTTCAAAAATTGTGCATATATAAAATTCGAATTACTTGGTCTAAATTATTTGAGTCAATGCTAATACATAATCATATTCATGTGACACGTGAACTTGTAGACGACAAAGTACTTGTGTTCGCCGTGTGGCTCTTGTCTTCATTTTTTTCTTTTGGAACTGTTAGGTTAGTTAGGCTGTTAAGATAAATCGATCAATCAAAATGACAGACCCAATGTCATTGACAATATTGGTTGAGATTACCTTACGGGCTTCCTCGTTCTCAGAGTTTCCGGCTAGGCACCTGGGGATTCGCCTATTGGTATTATGAGAACCCCCCTTCCCACACCCTTCTTTAAGAAAAACCAGTTTCAGCCACTGAACATGATATTTGATTTGAACGACATTTACAAATGGGCTAGTATAAACTGATAATTTCTGTATAGCCACAACTTACTTGTTGATAGAATACGACGTTTCGATACATAAAAGCGAGGCTCATGGTCAGGTTTAAATTGACCTAACAGATCAATTCACAGTTAATAGGTCAAATTCCACCTGGCGACGAGATGGGCATATTTGTGGAAACCCAGTATTCTATTTCAAAATAAGAAGCGATTGTCCAGAAATGTCTGGTGTGATTTTCGTTCAAGAATATGGACGATCTTTTGGAATGGCGGGGACTTTCCGAGAGCGGCAAAGAGCAACAGCGGCGGCAATGGAACATTTGTAACAAATACCAATTTATCAGCGTCCTCCGGGCGTCACCATAGGGATAAATTCCAAAACTATCATGTCATCTCTGAGCAGCAATATAACTGGTGAATTACCATGCAATAACTTTGGCTAAATGTTGAATTATCTGAGGGGGTGCGTGCGAGTTGAGGGGGGGGGGGGGGTGTTCTGGTTTGTCCTTTGCTGTTATTATCATAGGAATATCATATTTTAGTGTATGTAATATTCATTCATAATCAAACGTATAGTAATAGTACAAACAATTGATCGTTTCACACATATCCGCCATATTTGTTCTAGTTAAGAGTCTGTCAACTCGTACAAAGTTAAAGCAATCGAGATTATACTACGAACAAAATAAGCCATGTCCACAGATCTTGAAATAAATAAGATTAAATAAATGTAGGCCTCAACTATAAATTGGTCTTTACAATTCTGAACAGCGTGGTATCTTTGTATTTGAGGGACTGAAATCAAGTAACTAAAATAGAAATACTCCGATTATTTAGCGAAGCTACTCTACAAGAGAAAGTGGCTCTTTAATCTAAAATCGGAGGTTAGGAAATAAGTTAGAAATTTAATCTTGTGAAGATTACGTTTAACTGTTGTTTAAACTGGATGGTATATCCGTGTTAAACTTGATATGTGTATGACATCTCACCCAGGGTCAGTGTCTTCATGGTTCTCCAGCCAGTGGTCAGTGACTTGATACCTATAATGGTCATCTATCACTCGGGGAAGCTGTCAAGACCAACTTAATACACAGATGGTCGGTGCCAATTAATTTCTACTTACTTTGAACCAAATAGTATAGTTGATCAGTAATGTAACCCCATCAACTCCGAAGAGTTAAATACCCCTCCTATAAAACTCGGATCGTTGTCAATCAAACCAGAGACAAAGGAATAATTAAATCTACTGTGATGATTTTCTCAAGTGAGTTAGAGTGGGTGAAATACGTTACAATGAAAACATTCCTCTCGTGCAACAGTTCAATGGGCAACTTTGAAGAGATTATTTGTTTATTTTTCTCGCTTCAATTTACTGGCTGTTATTTCACACCCAATTTCACCAGCTGCAGCTGTTCTTTTCTATAAATGGACCTCGACAACATTGTAGGCCTACATGGACTTACAATTAAAAGCAATTGGTCTAAAGAAAGACAAACACACCAGAAACATTATAAATTAATATAACTGTTTATTAAGGTATAGACAAATATACAAAAGAAAGTGCAAAATAAGATATAGCTGATGAGGTAGACTATCCGTTTTATTCTCTATTAGGGAAATATATAGGGCGGATGTTTGGGCTTGCCCCCTTGTGGCAGGGGAGGGCTAATCAAGGTTCAATGTTAAGACATCGTTTACCTTGTGTGTTAAAAGTGATTGAACAAATTTGTTAATAGAGTTACAGTGCGTGTACTTCTTTCAACAAAGTGTTACTTATTTCCAATGCCAGCGTACATCATTAAAACTGATCATACACCAGAACACTGCTAAGGTAAACACCGTGTAGTGGTAAAAACTGTTTAGCCTTACGGTCTATAAGCCACCTGTGGCAGAGAATATGTGGTTAGCTAGAGGGCTGTGCTACATCGTCATACTGTGGACATATGCTAGCCACTGTTGACAACCAGCTTCCAATGTGCACACACATGGGGAAAAGCGTTTGAAAGTGAACTTGACATTTGACAAGGCAAAACAGAAACTGGTAGCCCTTCCAGATATTAGTCACTGACTCGTATTTCTACACTGCAACTCAATGTAGATGAGAACACATCTCTGCTTCGGGAGATACAACAACAACTGAGACACATTGAGTGTCAGTACGTTCCTCTACGTCGACGATAACACATCAACTGAAAGACTTTAAATTCCTGTACGTTCTTATACATTAACGATAATACATCAACTGAATCACTTTAAGTGCCTGTACGTTCTTATAGATTGACGATAACACATCAACTAAAAGACTTAAAGTACCTGTACATACTTATAGATTGACGATAACACATCAACTGAAACACTTTAAATGTAAGTACGTTCTTATAGATTGACGATAAGAACTTAAACACTTTGTACGTTCCCAAACTTCGACGACAGCAGATCAGCCGAAACACGTAGAGTGTCCAACGAAGATAACATGTGAACTAAAACACTTTGAGTCTCTGTACGTTCTTACATTGACGATAAAATGCCAACTAAAATACCTTAGAGTCTGTACGTTCTTCTACATCGACAAAAGCAAATCAGCTGAAAGACTTTGAGTGTCCCATGGTAAATCCTTCTACATCGACGACAACATGTGAACTGAAACACTTTGAGTGTCTGTCGATGATAACAGCTCAACTTAAACACTTTCAGTGTCTGTACGCTCTTCTACATCGACGATAACAATTCAACTCAAACACTTTGTGTGTATGTACGCTGTTCTACATCGACGGTATCAGATCAGCTGAAACGCTTACACTGGCTGTAAACTCTTCTAAATCGACGATTACAAGTCCACTAAAACACTTTTAATGTTTGTACGTTCATTTACATCGACGATAATATTTCAGTTGTAACAATTTGTGTGTCTGTACGCTTTTCTACGTCAACGATAACAGATTAGCTGAAATACTTTTCAGTGTCAGTACGTTCTTCCACATTAACAATGACACGTCGGCAGAAACAGTTTGGGTGTTTTTGCATTTTTCTACATTGACGATAAAATTTAAGCTAAAACACAGTGAGTGTCTGTACGCTCTTCTATATCGACGATGACATGTTAGCTGAAACATTTTGAATGTATGTACGTTCTTCTATATCGACGATAACATAACCACGTTAATACTTTCAGTGTCTGAATGTTCTTCTACATCGACGACAACATAACCACTTACATTTAGTGTCAATGGGTTTCTCTACATCGGCGATAAGCTATCAGCTGTGACACTTTGAGTGTTTGTACGTTCTTCTACATCGGCGACAGCATGATCAACTAAACACCTCTCCTACATCGACACTGTCATAAGCACTTAAACACTTGGAGCGTCTGTATGCCCTTTTACAGTGACGATAACATAATCACTTAAACAATTTTAATGTGCGTTTCTCTACATCGGCGATAATATGTCAGTTGAAACACTTTGAGTACCTGTACGCTCTTCTGCATCGACGATAACATAACCACTTAAACACTTTTAGTGACAGTACGTTCTTCTACATTGATTATAACAGATCCGCTGAAACACTTTGAGTGTATGTACCTTCTTTAATATCGACGATAAAATGTCAGCTGAAAACAATTTGAGTGTCTGAACGTTCTTCACATCAACGATAACTTGGATCACTCAATTGTTACAATATTATTTAACGTTCAAACAAACACATTATACTGGAAAACAGTTTTAACGTTTAGGTCCTAATATAATTGATCAATCTTATATACTTGAGAAAAACAAAACTGTTAGGACTAAGAGGATATGGTTGTGTACCAATCAACTCAAAAATACCGTTTAAAGAATGTGTCTATACGCCTCGATATATTCATTTCTCCACCTTTACCAATGGCTTTAGGCAAGATATATATTCTCTTTTTCTTGTTTTTCTTGTTTACTGAATATGGATCACATACTAATTATATCAGATACGTGGTCCTTACCCTCTCTCGAGATGTGAGTAAGTTACTCATATCAACTTTTGATTTAAAATTTATTAGAAACTTGTATCGGGGGATTTATCTTGAACATAAGATGATTCATGTGTTTGATATAATCTAAATTATTGTACCAGTTTCATTCATTTTTTGAAAATGAATGACATTTCAAAAAATAGATTACATTTTATCTTTAAAAAGTTCAAACAAATATCCACAGCTTTCCTTTACATAATTTGTGGCATATTATTTTACGTTTAACACTTTAACGTGTTGCCCTTTGAGTTGTCCGCTGGAACCTATTAGTTCTGTAATCGTCATTCAATCAAGCTACTAATTTAAAGCTTTGGCAGTAAAGCTGGCTTGCACATGTTTGCTGAGTGGCGCTAAACTCAAGGATTTTAAAGCAGGTCACTCCGCAACGAATCGCCAGCTTCACTTTGGATGCATCGATTTTACGCTGCAGAATTGTCAGAATCACATGAGCCCGGCATGCTGTTAAAAACTGACACGATACAACATTTTGTTTTATTATTCCATCCGAGATCTAAATGTTTGTTCAAATGATACATTTTAAAACATATTGTTGGGCTTGTGCATGTCTTGTTTTATTACTTTATTTGATTTAATAAAGTAGGCATGATTGTCGGAGCGCAACACTCCGGTGAACTGGTTTATTTCTCATTAGGTGGCTCGTTTACGTGTTATCCTATCAACGTCTTCTAAAAATTTATTACAGTCCTGGTTGTCCACGTGTCACATAGCGTCCTCACCAGTACAGTCCATCGTGAGAACTCCATGTAGGCGATCTGTCTCTATGGGTGGTCCATACCACTATATTTATCAAATCCGAGAGACATAATGAGTGTTGACCACGTTATCTGCGAGTGGTGGTGAGAATCACGGGTCTTTGTATTCATCCTTGTATTGTCCACTGCATGGGAAATCCGGGTGAGAATGGCTTTTATTCTAGACCCATTCTGCTCAATTTAAAAAAAGGGTTTTAGTCGGTGTGCTACCTTTCAAAACGTTCTGTCTGTGTAATCTAGGTGATTTAACAATTTAACACTCCGTATGGATATCAAGAGACCAATTGAGTTAAAAGGATCTTTGAATTGAAACGATCACTAAATTAAAACGATACTTAGTATTTGAATCGAGCCAGACAAGTTGTTTCACGTCTGTCAGTTACGGTACTGTGTCACTCTCATTAGATGTTTGAAATAGATAAATATATGGAGAAAAATACACATTTAAAATAAATATAAAGGTAATACCTCTCTCATACTTGGACACAATTTCTCAAAAGAATCTTAAATAGATTTTCATGTTTATTCCTGACGCTTAAGGCCTACTTCCTCGGGTCGTTACTATAACCTTACTGTTGAAACCCTAAACAACCGCTGACATGAGGCATCGACACCGCGTTAAACAAGTATTATCGGTGGTTTCGTATTGACTGAGGGGCATGTATTGTAAAATTTTGTCAACTAGAAGAGACAATTGCCACATTTGAGATTCTTTTGATCATTGATTAGCACAGTTACAGTTCATATATATTTAATTTATCACCTGCAAAAGGGGTTTTACATCACCTGATAATAGTACAGTATAATTTGGACATCATCATTGAGCCAAAACGATATTTACACAGTCTAGACAAAGTCATTTTATGAAAGATTTAAACATGCACTCACTAACAAACGACCCATTACCAATTTGCTGAACATGCAAATTAGGTCGGGTGTTGTCTAACATCGTCACATATACCAACGGCTTCTCTCACCGGCCTTTTGGTTCGAAAGCCCTCGGTTAAATATGAACAATCTGTAGTTAAATCAACAGAAGGGAGATTTGTCGTCTACACAATAAGTCGCACTGGTTGCTCTTCGCGTCTTGGGAGAAGTTTGGACAAGATACTCTCCTTATAGTGACATCGAGTGCGTCTATCTAAGCTTACCATTGGGAAAGCGTCCATCCATCAGCAGAGCTATGCTAAGTTCACGCCGGGGAATTCCGGCTACGCCTTGATCATCCATCAAACGCCCTGTATCTTCATACTTTCTGTCTACGTACTCCGGCTAGTGATTTTTTACAAGAGACTTGGGGAGTTGTGTTACCCCGGAGGTTTGTTCCCCTGGGGGTACAACGGACTCTTCATCCACTGCCAAAGCGTCTATAAGAGTGTAAAGGAGGCATTGTCGTCGGTATTTGGTCTCACTTTCCACCAGCTATGTCCCAGGACAAAACATTAAAACCGCCGGAAAGACTACCTGTCGAAAGTGGAGAATCTGGCAATAGGGGATTATAGCATTATAAGTGCAGCAGGTTCTTGTACTTAATAGGCATGTCTAGTCTGAAAATAATAAACACCCAAACAATCCTTATACCGCTTTTTGCAAGCCATTCCAGAATAATTGAGCTCAGGTTTTCCCACGATAAAAACAAACTGACGAAAGTATATATCACAGGAGTTCCTGTGGTTTGAGTGCGCTATGTCACCGAGATAAATAGGAATTTTACTTAATACAGTTTTGTTTTTCTCTGTTCTGTCTATTTGTATTCCATGCTATTTAATTTATGCCGTTGTGTTGTATAAACTTTGCTTTATTAAACTTCCAAGAAGGCATTAGGAAGGAAGTAAATGGAGTTTGAAGAAGGTAATACTACTGTTTGAGAATCAATGAAGCGTCGATGTTGATTGATAACCGATATTCCTCCATGTCAATAAATAAACAGCTGCTATGCTAGTTATAAGTTTTGTTAGTATATTTGATTGTGTTTGACGCCGTACCGAAGGGTATGTCACTCACATGATGGTGTGCCAGCCCAAGGGGCGACGGAAACCACAGTGGACGCCACTGGTAACAACAAAAGTAAGACAGGACAATAACAGGACGTAAAAACACATCATAAGTAGATCGGTTTCGCGTTGCCCCTCACCTCTAAAAGCTCGCTCCTAATCCTCCCCGTAAAATTAGTAGAGAGGTAATGATAGGGATTAATAGAGGCCAAGCTATGCATTGTTTACACAAGGCTGTTATTGGGACTGACAAGACTGTTGGAAAGCAATCATGACTGTGGTATAAGGTGAAGGAAGATACATTTTAAGTGTGATAGTACCGGTCAACTTATTTTCAAGTTATGATATACACACGATGTTTTGGTGGATATAATTAAGTTTTAGTAATGTCACACGATCCGCATGAAAATATATACATGTATAACACGCCAACATCAACGAACACAATAAAACTAAATTCCAAAACGTTATAACATCTCAGGTTTTAAAAAGGGGTTATGATGACATGTCTTCTTCCTTAATAGAAAAATGAATACCTCTGCCATTATCACATATCATAGATTTGCTTTTTCAGACAGGTATATTCCCTCAAGATCCCATTTGCCAGGATCTGTCTGGTTGTTAAATGTTTATGCTATTACAGACTCCTATTTCAGTTTTACAATTTTTCAGTAAAGCCATTGAAAGAATTGCCTCTAATAAAATTAAAACCTTTGTCAAACAGTTATTTTATTACGTTTGATTATATTAATGATCTTACGAGCTCCACCGAACTTAACATTAGACGGTTTTCCGATACACCTGGACACTTTTAAATGATATTCTTCTAATTTTCTTCATCGTACAACTAAAGTGGAAATGGAATACAGCCATAACTGCACAAACTGTAACATACTCTCTTTTAACACTAATCAAAAAGGAATACTTGGCCCATCTTCCCAAATAACAACAAACGACCCCCAAATAAATGTTTTTCAGTACATATTTGAAGAAAACATCGGACAGAATTAACCACAAACTGATATGGACGAGTCGTGTAAGTGAAATATTAAGACATTTTGGGGTCCTAACACATGTGAAACATACCCTCAAAGAAAACCGTTGTCAGTATTATGCCCTTGTTTATCCATTTCCGTAATATTGTATACGCGCTATTTGAAACATATCAATTTAAAATAACAGTACCTCTATTTTAAGATGAGGATAACTCTGAGATAAGAAAATGCTAAAATTATTTGCAGTTTTTCTCTCTAGATTCTCACCCACTCTATGGACATTTTGTATACTTGTTTAATGTTAAATCCATACGTTTGTTGCTTTTTCCTGATAAATGAAATGAAAATTTGAACTGATTGTGTTCGACACGCATTCAAGCCTAAATGCTATAAAATAACCCAAAGGAAACCCACCGTTTTGTGGAAATTCATGAAATGGGAAGGGCCATTCCTAACTTTTAGTTGATAATTGGATAACTGTTCAAGATAATGTGATTACAAAACACAGCCGCGAATAATGCAAAATTACTCTCTGGCGGCAATATTATTTTCTGACACTCTGTGAAATACGGTTCCATCAATGGTCTTAATAGGTTAAGCTTAGTTTAGGGTTAAAAGGTAACTGCAGTTTCAAGTTATAGTGTTTATAACTCATAGACGTGAATATTGAACAGGTGGGAAACATTGGTTACTATAAGTGTACTGAATTTTGGTAAAATACAATCCCAGTCGCCATCCTAATAAGGAGAAGCTACATTGAATGTTTCAAGTTAATTTATGAATTTCTTTTCAAATTATCGCTTTCGCAATACGTGCTACAGGCAAGACGGTTATAAAATTACATCACGCATTGATGAATGGTCGTATTGTTTTTCAGAATATGGGACACGCAATCCCATCTGTTAGCCTAACATAAAGAAACTAAATTCTGCGTTTGAAGTTTATCCATGAATTAGTTCCTTAACTATCGTTCTCACAAAAATTATGCTTTTACTGCAGTATTTACTAATATAGGGCTACTGTGTAATTATAAGACGGTTGTTTGACATTTCATGAAAATTGCTAATGACGTTATGTTTATTTTAAAGTGTAAGTGCCCAAAGTAGTTTCTGCACCTATTTGTATTTGGATACATGTATACCTACGTGTTTAGTTGAAGTTACTCCTGGTGATTGTTTGATCAATAAACAGATACGTTGATAAGTTAATCCGTAATTTCATACTCAAGTTCTCGCGTTCATAACATGGACAGATGCCGAAATTGTTAAATTAATCGATGACATCCACATGTTTTCCAGACTTGTGAAACGCAATTTATTTATTTATTTATTGGTTTAGCACCAAGTATACGGTCTAGACCACTCAGCCACGGGGCCTCGTCGGTCATCTTAGAAGGGGAAATTTGAGGTGAATCCGGTTAATGTGGCGGACGGATAGTATTTGTAAATCATACAATCATACAATTTGGAGCAAATTCGTCAGTTCTCTTTTCCGAAGTTATAAAGTTCAGAGAAAATATATTGTTATTGTAGTGAAAGGAAATGATGCGTGCCCCTACGGGAATTCGTACACGCATTTCTGGCGAGTAGATCCGGCGCTCTATAACCGACTAAGCTACAGAGGCCAAACGACCCCGATTTTTCATCCAAGTAAAACAACAGTGGCACACACTGACTCAGGGTCACTAAATTAGTGTCTTTTTCATAGAGAAATTACTCACAAATGCGTTTCATTGTTTGGGTTACTGTGACAATCTGGTTCCGGCAAATATATATACTTTTATTGTAGAGAAAGAAATGTGTGCTATAACCGACAGAGCCGCAAAGTCTTATGCAGGAAGACCCGAATTGTATACAAAGAAATTTAGATTCTTTATGATTTAGTTATATATTGGGCGGGATTATTTGTGAATTAATTGAAAACAGATAAGCAGAGAAGGACGGGGCTAATTTGTGCCAACTGTTATACACAGGAGAGGATGTTCTCCAGAAATATTCATATACGTTTTGATTCTGAGGTACTCTCGGAGTTAAATCGGTCTCATTATCAGTTGACACTGGGAATAAAATATTCACAAAACAGTCTTATTAATGAAAACATAAAAATCAGTGTTAATGGCACGGTTTACAGTGAACGCTGAATCGTTGAAGGCAATGGGTTTCTAGCCATATTAACAAGGTTTGTTATAATTTTGCGACTTTGCACTGGCAACACCCAGGCAAATAAATCGCCTACCGAACATGAGCGCATTTTAAGAAATAGCCACGGTTTTTCAATCACAGACCTTATCTAATTGTCTTATTATGATCGTTGTAATAGACTTCACCAGTTGGTATTTGTTAAGTTCTATAAACATCAGAGAGAATATAAAGTTTCCAGAGATTTGTGTTTAGTGGATTTGGATGTTGACTCTGCATCTCGTCGAGATGGTAAAGGTTGTGGTAGCCGAATACTCCTTCCTGAATGTTGGTTAGATTGGGCGCTGAGGGGAAATCCCCATGTTTTCTTGCCCAGGACGTTTTAGGATTGATCGCCTCACTTCCACACCCGTTATCTCCCAACGGGAGTTACACAACTAGATCTGTGTTTACTTGACAGTAGACAGAACTTGTTAGTGCAGCTTATCCAGACCCTGTGAAATACAGATTCACTTCTGTCACTTAGTCCAGGTGCTTGGCTGAAAAACAATAGCTTTCTTTAGATGGCTACAGTGTAATCGATGATGGGCTGCGAGTCTAGAAAAACAAAGAGAGATGCTTATCAGATAGTCCCAATAATATGTTTTGGTTTGTTTGTTCTGTACCTCTTTTATCTAATCAACGACTTTCGTTTTACTACGCCATGTGAACAACGAATCAAACTTATCTTATTTTCACCATTTGTTGGTTGAAAAAATTATCACGCTAATGTTTGTACAATGTTGTTTATATTATAGAATCAGATATAATTAGTAGGTACCAATAATGGTTCACGGGACAGTTCTTGTAAAAACGTATACATTAAACTGAATGTTTCGTATTGACACAAAATAGATCTAAATACGAGTGCAAAAATCAATCAACGTCACGGGGGGAATATGTTGTATACGACAGTAAAGGGAATGGTGATTTTAACAAGCCTGTATGATGTATTTGTTTAATACAGGTAGTGGATTGTTACAGGACTTGATACATATGGTATTCACCAACACAGGCACGGGCGTTAATGGTCGAATTAACACTTGTGTATACACAAATAATTGGGACAAGATGTTGGCCAAGATTTGCCACTGCGATAGACTCAACTTTATTCAATTATCTTTACTTCAGTGGCCGCAGCCGGTTTATCAAAGGGGAGGTAAGCATGTGTTGTTACGTGGATGAAATGGCGATCAACATCTCGTCATGTGGACGTAATATAAAGGATAACAATAGAGGTAGGCCAACACCGCTATGAATATTGACGTCTGCTAAATCAATTATACGAGAACAAGAAATATTCTACTGACATCATTATTTACGATCCGATACTGAAAGTGTTACGAACTCAACCACGAAATGCATACACCATAGCTCGGTCAGGGAAACCAATGAATCAAACCGAAGGAAGACAAAAAATGACGGAAGAGGAAAAGTAAATCGCGCATGTCACAGAGAAGCTGTTATTTCCCGTCGTTAGTTCATAAGTTGCAATCATCTGGGAAATTGCTGTCAGCCTGGGCAGAGGAAGACATGGGATTTCCCGTGTGGTCTGCTCATTACAGCGAGTAGAGACTGGTGAAGAGATGTGCAATGGCCACCATATGGGTTTCCCGGTATGCCACACGGGAGATACACTCACTACCCGCTTCACACTTTTTATCACTCATTTACCAAATTCCAAGTCGTTCGAGTGTTTGCTAATTTTCTCTGAGTTTGTCAAGAACAACTGGCGTTGAAGAGTTAACTATACGTGTATGTCTGCCATTTCCTTTCAAGAAACAGCCCCTTCAAATTTAAGCCAGAGGTGATTATTACGAGACACTCGATATACTTAACCACAAATTGTTGCTGCTTCTGAGAGTACAGAAATTCAACAACTCATTCATTGGATCACTTTCACCTAGTTCCCATCAAACCCATCTTACAATAAACTCACACAATTGATAGGGGAAAAAATATACATTTAGCGATTTGCAAAAGAACAGAATTAACAAGATCGTACCTGTAAAACGAACAGATGTTAACTCTTGCACATGCGTGTTGCTTCAATAACAGAAAATGATAGCCGTTTCGTTAATTTGGGATAACAATTTTTCAGTTTGAGCAGATTCTAGTTATCGAAAAAATGTCAGAATAAAACCCATTCTGGGAAGTGAAACAAACGATCCTCATAGTTAAGCACCGAATCGCCAGCAGTAAATGTTGGCTACCTAGCCACCCGCACCTCTAGAAAATAGAATTTAGGTAGCGAGCATTCACTACCCCTCTGACATGAGAGTGGCACACCTTTCAAAGCTGAAAGCCTCAAATTAGTCTTGTGTCGTTTAAAAAGCGAATGTTAATAGTATTTCCGTTACTTTGGGATAAAACTTCTTCTTCGTTTGGACAGATTCTAGTTGACAAAATCGGGCAGACAAAGACTGTCTCAGCCAAATCAGCCAACCTACCTCCTAGAAAGCAGAAGTGGTACTGGTTTCAATCTGCAAAAATATTACGAACTAGAATCTGTTGAAACTAATCATTGAAACCCACAATAAAGAAAATGATGTTAATATTCACTTTATAAAGGACACAAAAATAATTTTTCTTGATAAAGTCACTTGTCAGTTTTCTTCAACGGCCTCTTATTATAACGTCGCTTGTAAACATTCTTCAATGGTCTTGATAATAATTTCCCTTGTCAATATTTTTCAACCGTCTTTTATAATGACGTAATTTGACAATATTATTCATCGGTCTCTTATCAGTATTCTTAAGCAGTCTCTGAATACATATAGGACATGTATACCTATACATTTGTCAGTATTCTTAAACAGTCTCTGAAAATTACGTAACTTGTCGGTATTCTTCAATTTCCGCCCGTATTGATGCTATTTATCAGTATTCTTAAACGGTCTCTAATTATAACGTCACTTGTTAGTATCATTCAAAGGTCTTCTAATAATACGGTAATTTGTCAGTATTTTTAAACGGTATCTGATAATAACGTCACTTGTCAGATTTCATCAACGATCTTTTATAATAACATCAGTTGTCAGTTTTGTTAAAAGGCCTCTTCTTAACACTTTACTTGTCGGTTTTCTTCCACGGCCTCTTAATAAAACGTCATTTTTCAGTTTTGGTCAACGATCTCTTATAATAACATCAATTGTCAGCTTTATTCGCCGGTATTTTATAATAACGTCATTTGTCAGTTTTTTTAAAGGTCTCTCATTTTAACGTCACTTGTCATTATTTTGCAACTGTCTTTCCTAATAGAAGTATTTGTCAGTATTCTTCACCTGTATTTTATAATGGTGTCTTTTGTCAGTATTCGTCAACGGCCTTCTAATAATAACGTTATTTGTCAGTATTCTACAACGGCCTTCTTATAATAACGTTATTTGTCAGTATTCTTTAATGGCCTTATAATAATAACGTTATTTGTCAGTATTCCTCAACGGCCTTCTAATAATAACGTTATTTGCCAGTATTCTTCAACGGCCTTCTAATAATAATGTTATTTGTCAGTATTCTTTAACGGCCTTCTAATAATAACGTTATTTGTCAGTATTCTTCAACGGCCTTCTAATAATAATGTTATTTGTCAGTATTCTTTAACGGCCTTCTAATAATAACGGTATTTGTCAGTATTCTTCAACGGCCTTCTAACAATAACGTTATTTGTCAGTATTCTTCAACGGCCTTCTAATAATAACGTCACTTGTCAGTATTTTGCAACGGTCTCTCCTAAAAGAAGTATTTGTCAGTATTCTTCACCTGTATTTTATAATGACGTCTTTTGTCAGTATTCTTCAACGGCCTTCTAATAATAACGTTATTTGTCAGTATTCTTCAACGGCCTTCTTATAATAACTTTATTTGTCAGTATTCTTTAACGGCCTTCTAATAATAACGTTATTTGTCAGTATTCTTCAACGGCCTTCTATTAATTACGTTATTTGTCAGTATTCTTTAACGGCCTTCTAATAATAGCGTTATTTGTCAGTATTCTTTAACGGCCTCTGCTAATAAAGTGTCTTGTCAGTATTTTTCAACGGCCTCTTATAATATTGTTATTTGCAAGTATTCTTAACGGTCATGTTTCACGTTTCTCTTACGTACTGTTTTGTTTTCAATGGCCCTCCGTCGATCACTTCATGTGTTTGTTCTGTGTACTCGGTTAAATCTACACTGATTCGTCGAGACGTTCAGAATTTCCAAAATCAAGCGACATTACCAATTGTTGAATTGTTATTTTCTATTGTTTTGTATTTAGTTGCCTGAAGTGCTTCTCTATGCTGCCTCTGCTTTCTTCTCTGTTGGTAGAGAAATACTACCCCAAGGTTGAAAACTGTTAAGCTGTGGGCAAATAAACCCCAGTAGGTAAAAACAAACATGGATGATGAGCCGCTGTGCTGACCTGGTATTGTGAATAGATCTAAGGAGGGAAACCCGACCAACCTGGGATGCTTCGAATAATATTTACTAGGATTGTACCATGTTTATTTGGACAGGTGCAAGCATGTCACATTTCAGAGGCAAACTGTTGAAGTTAACAGCTGAGTTTTAAGAGGCCGTTTGGAAAGTTTCATTCTCGAAACAGCTGACATCAGATCAACCACAATCAAGATGGCAGTGAGAAGACGAGAAGAAAAGTTAGAGAAAAAAAAATAACAATAACTTAGTTGTTTATTTCTAATTGGACTAACTTTCAGTAAGTTTAACGTCCGTATAATATAGCATGGTAATGATAATATCTGATGGAATGAGGCATCGTGGAATACAATGATTTACAAAGCCAAGATTAAACAAGATGTTATTTATGTTGGCAATTTCAAATCTCAGTGAAGGCACGTTGTTATTGCGACATTAGTCAATAATCCCCCGTCAGTGCTTTTTGATATCCATTTGCTAAATTGTTGCATGTGCAAACTGCCCTTCGCAATATGCTATGCTCTCACATAATTTATTGTTTTTAAATGCCCGTGCCAGGATTACCATCTTATTCGGCTTGTACATCAGTTGCTTAGACTGACTATCGCACCGTGGAGTACGAATCTAACAAGGTCATTGGCAGAAACACCCACCATCCAGACTTAAATCATGGCACGATTGAAAGCAAGGCTATCATCTACACGAGATAGGCAGAACACCCTACAATTCAGTTGAGATTGATAAGAACTCAAGGCCACGGAGAGAAAGACGTTTGATCTAGGCCAATGGAGAGAAAGACGTTTAATCTAATCCAATGAAGAGAAAGACGTTTGATCTAGGCCAATGGAGAGAAAGACTTATGATCTAGGCCAATGGAGAGAAAGACTTATGATCTAGGCCAATGGAGAGAAAGACTTATGATCTAGGCCAATGAAGAGAAAGACTTATGATCTAGGCCAATGGAGAGAAAGACTTATGATCTAGGCCAATGGAGAGAAAGACGTATGATCTAGGACAATGGAGAGAAAGACGTATGATCTAGGTCAATGGAGAGAAAGACGTATGATCTAGGCCAATGGAGAGAAAGACGTATCATCTAGGCCAATGGAGAGAAACACGTATGATCTAGGCCAATGGAGAGAAAGGCGTATGATCTAGGCCAATGGAGAGAAAGAGGTTTGATTTAGGCCAATGAAGAGAAAGACGTTTGATCTAGGCCAATGAAGAGAAAGGCGTT
>JAVFBX010042056.1:2500-17553 GCA_034783855.1 Mopalia kennerleyi | reverse complement strand
GATCACCATCTAGTACCAATTGTGATGTACCATACCATAAAGATAGCTTACAACGTATTTTACTTTTACTGATAGCTGTTGGTGATATTTTAGCTCCAGCAGCCTGTATTAAATTCCAATAACTGTAATCAAGCATCAATGTGTGCGCTGTTCGTCTCGGTATTTACCATGTAACTCCTGCAGTCTTGTCAACCTTTTTGACTACTCACTAAGCCCCCCCTCCCTCCCCCTCACACACACACGTATAGGATAATTATAAAATCCCATACCATCACTAAAATGTCTTCTAGAATTGACACAATCCTTTTTCACGACCTTTTTGTAATGGTTTGTGAGACAATGTTAGAGACACATGTAAGGTATACGCTCAGAAAATCATTTCTCATAACTGCCGTTTACTCAGACTTACTTAACTTTTTAATTTTTTTTTACCTACCCTTTGAACATCGAATGACTGTTTGTAAGTATTTTTTTCAGAATAAACTGATACAAAACGGGTTAAGGAAAAGCATGATTTAAATGTTGTGGAAAACTTGTACAAGCATACAATGTCTATTATCTTTAGTAATACATGAAAAGGATCTCTAATAAGTGAACCGGATATATGAGATTTAAGAATCAAGGGTTATCATTTGTATTTATTCCCAGCATCATGGGAAAGAAAAATAAGAATTACTTTCCGTGTCTTAAATTTTTATCGGGTTCACGAATTTGGAATTTTATATATCCCATAGATGCTATTTTGGTAGTAATTTTAATAAGAAATTAATCTATATTTTCCTTTCGCTTCCGCTTGCCTTGGTTCTTTCTTTGCTAAAAAGGATTGATTGGTGTTTTACGTCGTGCTTAAGGGTATTTCATTTATATGACAGTAATGTATTTCTAACAATAATTCACACTAGCACGACCAAGTTGTGATGCGTTTCGATAATGTTGGAAAGCTAATTTTCCTCCTAAGTAGAGACAGTATTGCAACTCTTCAAACAAACTGCCCTTAGTCAGAGGACCCGCTAGAGAGGAAAAGGAAGCCGATATGTTTGTCATGTCTATATTGTCCTTCTGTGTCATGATTTTTGCAGTGATGTTTTCTTTGTTGTTGCAAGTGGTGTCAGGGCTGGTTTCCTTTGCTCATTGGGCTGACACGCCGTCGTGTGAGTGAACTAATGCCTAGTTCAAACCAACGGCGAATGCCACGCTTTAAATCGGCGAGCAAAGCGCCATCATTTTTGTTTACTTTTCCAAAAAGATCACGATCTCCTAAGTAATGTTACGCTCTGATAAGCTCTGATACGAATTGGTTACGCTTTAGGTATGAATTATTTCGCGATTTGATCAGGCCTTGTTTCGCTTTAGATCACGCTTTGATAAGCTTCATTACGCTTTGATGCGATTATGACGCTTTAAATCACGCTTTGATACGATTATCAAGCTCTGTGGTGCATTGTTAAGCTCTGCTACGCATTGGATTCCATCTTTGTGTAGTTTTTAAGGTTCAGGATACTTTTTCTGAAACAATATAATGAGTACCTATGGACTTCGTAGTCACGTATGAGTGGTACTCAAGTCGCAGCGCTGGGGACAGCGCTTGGGTATCGTAGGAGAGCGTGAGGAAGCTTGCCGAGCGTAACAAAGCCTAACAAAGCGTGTCAATCCTTGATCAAAGCGTCTCAATTCGTGGGAAATCGTAACAAAGCTTGTCGGATCTTCATGCCAGATCGTAGCAAATCCTGAGACATCTTAACAAAGCGTGTCAAGTGGTGACAGATCGTGAAGACTGGGGTCCCCGCTTTGAATAAAACTCTGTTAAGCTTTCCTACGCTTTGAGTCAAGCTTTGCTGAACTTTGTTACGCTTTGTTAAGCTTTGATACGCTCTCGGCGCTTTAATCAATTCGTGACAGAGCGCCCAAAATTTTTAAACAGTTTAAAATTTTTTGGCGCTCTTGCCGAATGTCGCGCTTTGCTCAAAGCTTTCCAACGATCTGTTACAACCCTGACGCTTTAGTCGAGCTTTGTTACGCTTTCGTGCCGCTTTGCACGCCACTTTAAAGCGCCATCAAAGCGCCGTTGGTGTGAACTGAGCATTACAGTACGCGCAGAAAGGAAGTACATACTTAAATATGTTCTCACCATTTACTTTTTTGTGGATTTCTATTATAAAGACCTCTGACATGGCCTATATCGTGTTTAATAGTTTTCAGACATGCCATTGTATGGTACACGCCTGAACACTGTGTATCGATGTAACCGACAACCCAAGCAGAGTTACGGTGTCTATTTTAGGAATGTCAAACGCCTTTACTGTGATTATTTTATAAACAGACACAAACACTTAAGTGCTCACTAATGCCTTGTTTGAAATATAATGATTAATTATTAAGCAGGTATTGGTTTGATAAAACCTTACTAGGAAGTCCTTGAATGTACTGCACTCATCACCTCGGACGTCATACGTTCGGGCGTCGCCATTTTGGTACACTTTTGTTTCACAGAGCACCTGGTAAACATAGTCCGTTGTGTATATAGTGAATCCACAGTTTCCGTCTGCATTCGTTTCCAGACATTATATACTCATAAATTAAATTGCGTATTCTACGGTTCATTCATTGGCTTTGATTGTGAGTGTGGATTAGGTCAGCCGTAAAAGTCCTTTCCGCTGTAGTATGAGATTTTGTGTGCACCCGATTCCCATGGTCCTTTGTTGGAGACATAGATTCTGACCTTGGGACATTACCTGATGTCAGATTGTTGTTAATGAACAAATGCACATGGGAATTAGGTAACAAGATAGCGATAGAACTTCCAGAAAGTTTTAAACTATATGCAGACGAAAATTGATGAGTGCAGGTAAGGAGCTCTAAAATAAAGCTTTTACGTCGACAGACGTATTGCACGTTTATTTCGTTTGATAAGGTTTAACTTTCTTTGTAGTTTGGATAAAAAAAATCTCAATTTACAAGGCATTTTTTGATGAAGCTGTAAGTACCGTCAGTATTGCATACACTATATAATGACGGTACCTGGATCTAGCGTGGATAATGTACATACGTCGGTAAAAAGGCTTCCGACATATTCATACACTTACCACAGCAGAGGTTTAGGAATGACGTGATGATGACGAGAATCACGTGAGACTTCGCCGGTTGGATAAAATCTAGCCAGGCAAAGTTATTATATTTAGGAGCCTAAAGGTTTGTTTGTTCGATTGGGGTTTTACGCCTTACTTAAGTTTGTGTCATTAATACGACGGCGTGAAAAGAAGATCGTTGCATCAAGCCTCTCTTCCTTGCTTACCTTGCCTCCATAGGCGATAAAACATGAGTTAACTAGAGTTGACAGCAGCGAATGACCTCCCTTTACTCTACCCAATCAGATTGGGGCTTTCTTAAAATAAGAAAAAGGCGGTCTAAACACAGGATGACAAGTAGGCTATAGATTTGTAATATACATGCACGATATTAGTTCGATTAACGAGTCCTGGCGTCATCACATACATGTCAATTGGCAGTGGCGCCACACTTGTTTCTTGTAAACTTTGATGTGTAAACGCCTTTTTGATTGGCCTACGTGTTTTTACCACAGTCCAATGAATTTTTTGCCACGTTTTTCCTTCGCATTACAGCAAGGGATAGTAATGTGGAAGTCTCGTCTTACACATACTGACCCTTGCATATGAAGATGACTGCATGTGGGTGTGGTGGAAATCACCCTCTACGCGACTGGCAACAAACAAATATAACACAAACAGACCACTCCGAGGACGTAATATAAATGCATCACAAATATATCAGCGTCATGCTGCCTCTTAGTTCTGAGAGCACCAGGGCAACAAGAAGATCCCCCAAACACTTCGCTTGAAGGATATAGTAGTTGATAGTTTCAATTGTCTTTATGTGTCATACTAGGTACTTTACGTACATGACGGAGATGTGAGTTTTGTTATTTATTTGTTTGATTGGGGTTTGACGCCGTATTTAAAGATGTTTCACTTATCTGACGGCGTGCCATCCAATTATGTGAAAGAAAACCACCCTTGGTGTCTCTGACAACAAAGACAATACCAAGCTATCATGAGATTCAATACAAAGCTATTATGAGATTCAATACAAAGCTATCCTAAAAAAACTAAACAGCTTCGTTGCCCCTTCGCTCCGAGAAAACAAGGACAACAGGGAGCTCTTCAGCATTGCTTCATTGGAAAAAAACAATGTTGGTAAGGGTGAAGCCCAAAGCTCTCGACCAGTGCTGAAAAGGATCTTTTAGAACCACAGCGAGGCAGTTGACGGTAACGATCAAGTTTTTACTGAATGTTTAATATGAAGTAGGCAGTTGACGGTAACGATCAAGTTTTTACTGAATGTTTAATATGAAGTAAAGATTTTGAAATAAAGAAAACGACACCAAGACAAATGTATGCTCCGCATGGCTGTATATACAGGCTGGATTTTTAAAAATGTTCAACTCGATCTACATTTGACATTGAAATTAAAACAAATCCGACATGTTGGCCGTCACTCAAAGAAATCGCGCGCTGTGAGAGTGTGGATGTACATTCCATATGAAATCGACACGGCATCGGAGCCAGCAGGTCACACTGACCTTACTTGACAGCTATGTTATTCCAAGGTCATGGATTTCCGCTGCATTTTTCTTGTAGGTTCCTACGCTTGGAATCATAGGAAAATATGATGTTGAGGTCCGGGCTGCAGCCGCGTCTTAGTTACGGTATTTATAACACCTGGGAAACGGCTTTCTTTGAAGTTTTCCCAACGATAAATTTTATTGTGCAAAATTATGGCTAACTCTTGTACCGAGCCGTTCTTGGTTCCTCGATTAAAGCACATTCCATATAAATTCAGATTTCATACGCCTTTACAAACTTTGTTATACAAGCTAGGTATTACCAACTTTGCAAAATAAGAAAAGATAAAAAAAAAAATTAAAAGCGAAGGCCATGCAGATGAATCTTTGGCCAACAAGTTCAAGTTATTTTTTCTCACGATTAAAAGCGACTTGGGTCATACAGATTTAAACACACATAGACCTATTACAATTGAATAAATCAAAACTGATTAAAAATTAGTCGCTACTGTATCAATCAGAGCTGTCAAAATCGTTGAGTTAGGGGGGAGGGGGTGTTACACAAAGTGCCCCGTGAGCCATAGAATCCTAGATATCCATGAGTATGTAAAAAAATGTTATATGACAATAATGTTGATGATAGTTTTACATACAATTAATTGGAGTGACTGGCAAGGGTCTTCATATGTTTGTGGGGTGGCGGAAGAGGCCCGTTAATAAATGTGTTTATGTTTGTGTTGAAAAGTGGATACTTGAGACGAACAGAAGTACTTTTAATTTAAGTTATAGTTTTGAGAAACGTCTAGAATACAATGATCTTTCCGTATCCATCGCAGATACCTCGGCGGTGCATGGAAGCAATGATATTTAAAGAAAATGTGTAATTGTTACCATCGGGGCCAAATCACATTGCATTCATAGAAAATAACATAACGGTCCAGCCTATTTCTTTGCTTGAATCACAATTAAATAAACAGCTATTTCTTGTTCCATCTTCAGCTTGTGGTAGATATCATGCAGAATTTGTCTGTAAGTGTAATTTAAATGAAATGTAGATTCAATAACATCTAAGAAGACGGAAACAAATTCCAAAGTATTCAAAGACTATCGAGTTAGGTATTATCAAGCCAATACCTGCTTAATAATTAATCATTATATTTCAAACAAGGCATTAGTGAGCACTTAAGTGTTTGTGTCGGTTTATAAAATAATCACAGTAAAGGCGTTTGACATTCCTAAAATAGACACCGTAACTCTGCTTGAGTTGTCGGTTACATCGATACACAGTGTTCAGGCGTGTACCATACAATGGAATGTCTGAAAACTATTAAACACAATATGGGCCATGTCATAGGTCTTTATAATAGAAATCCACAAAAAAGGAAATGGTGAGAACATATTTAAGTATGCACGTCTTTACTGTGTATATCGTAAATGTATAGACCTTCATTGGTTTTGAAGAAATAGGAAAATATATACTCATGCTGAACTCATTATAAAATGGACAGATGTATGTTTTTCTGTATAACCGACATGGGTATTAATATTGATGTCATCAACTGCAAAATATACTGCAAAAAAACTCGACTTTTTTTTAAACTTCGAACCACACCATGTCAAGTTTCGCGTATGCAGAAATACGCGTATTGCTACTACAAGATTTTTTACTTTCTCCGCTCTGGCGTAAATTGGGGCCTGCCAAGAATTCGCAATGGTATCCGACTATAGACGTTGTTGAAGGAACTCTTACGTTTACGTTTAAGAAGTCCAGGTGACTGAGAGGTCTAGGTGGCAGGCATTTACTGCTGGCGATTCGGTGCCTAACTCTGCATGAGGGCCTTGGGTTCGATTCCCGGACGGGTTTCAACCTGCAAAATTTTCTGAACTAGAATATGTTCAAACTAAGAAAGTGTTATCCCAAAATAAGGAAAATACTCTTACGTTTAGTTCGTAAACTGTATTAATTTTACCAAGATTACCTGCACATGGCATTAGTTAAGAATATAGGTTGTTTTATAAGAACAGAGATGCAAATCTTATGTAATTTCCTGGACTTAATTCCTTGTTTGTATGCTTGTTTGCAGCGGGGTTTAACACCGTACTCTCATATGACCGCGTACCAGTGATAGAAGTCACTCTCGACACCAATGTACTTCTTCAAAATCACAGACTGTTAATATAATATGAACTGTGAGACCGTCCCTCTGTCTCATTTGGTGCCTGGTCTGATTTCCTTTCCTTTCGAGACAGAGGGAGAGTTGATACCTCGGTAACTAGCGATCTCTGTATCTCTGCTCGTCTATCATATCATGTAGCCTTATCTAGAGATACAGTGTTTGAGCGCTCATAAACGTGTAATTTTAAAGTTTTAACACTTACCGACTTGTATATGTTCAATTACCTACTGTCCAATAATGTTTTGTAATATGAACGCTGTAATATATTTTGTATGTCAATTGCGACCTTAAATCGTCCAGTAGCCGCGTTAAAAAAGTTGAACATCATGGTACAAGTACATGTTGTCATGCCGCCATATTCCTAGTCTGGTTCTCGTCTGCCACAATGCACCGCTACTTGAGATTCCAGTGTAGGGCAATTACACGATTAGAAGCGCTCAAACTCAGTAGCTACCCTAACCACGACCAGATACCAATGGTTCTTTTGGCGCGGCACTGTACTCGAACAATTCCCAACCGAAAAGGTCGACCAGGTGACGCGATCTTAATCGAATGGCCACACCAGCAAAAAAAGTTTGACTTACACACGTGACAAACCGTACAAAAATAAGGAGCCCTTAATAAAATCTTTAGATCAATCGGCTAAGCTTTCAAAAACAAAATGCCTTTCGCCTTTCAGTCGCCTTTTCGCCTTTCCGTTGCAGGTATACCTGCAACGGAAAGTCGACCAACTGCAACTTCAGTTTGAAACTCTACCACAGTTATCTCGCGTCTCGAGAACAGTCATATTACATCCAAGATTATGTCACCTTGTGAGGACACTAAGTCTTGTAGCCTACAAGATCGGGATCTTAACAGGGATAGCAGAAAAACCAGCTCTGGGTTATGGTAATGAGATAAAGCATTCAGCAGGAGACTGTTGAGAGAGAGTATATTGGCTGTTATTGATACCGGAAGTGAGAGGTTTGTTTGTGAGTTGCTGATCATTTTTTATTTGTAATATAATACCTCGGAAAGTATTACAATGGTTGATTAGAAGCTAAAAAATATATACGGATGATTTAAAAATTCAGACCGATGCAGTGTTTGTATGGCGATTTAAAAACAGCCCAAATCGAAAGCGCTGCAGCTCAAAATCAAGTTGTACATCCTATATTCATTTTGTACAATTTCGAAAGCCCAAATGTCCTCTTTGTGTCACAATATACGCAATAGTGTTTTTATACACTTTTTTAAAGGGTGAACTTTGCAAAATTAATACATAAATACTAGAGAGATTTTTTAGTGGTTCTTAACGTTGAGATTGATGCTATAAGAGTAAAACCCCCATTAAGAAAGAACGTTCATCACAGTCGTGATGACGCGCAGATTATTGGATGCTATTCCTAGTAGAGAGTTTACCAATTGTAAATGCAGATTCATGTTTATTTGCAACAAAATGCTTGGGAGATGTGACAATAGTTTATTTGAAGTTAAAAATAAAGTAGATTTTCAGTGTTTTGAATATTCAGATACATCCCCAATCCTACCTCACTGTTTTCATAGTGATTTATATAGTATCCAATTTTAATCATTTCTGGTTCGTAACAAAGATGGACAGGTATTTAAAATGATTTTTGAAAGTGTTTTAATGTGTGGAACAAGGGAGGTAATTATTGTGAAAAGATGCCCTGTATTCCAAGACCAATTATTTATCTTTCCTCTTTGGAAGAGAATATTTCACCGGTGGCCGGTCCCCGAATGCCATTTTGACAATACCGTGGCCGGTGACCGGCTCCACTATTGTCAGATCACGAATTGCATACCCGGTGACCTCCTACCGAATTGCCAGATTGTTCACTGGGTGGCCGGTCACCGGCTGCGTATATACCGGTTTTTTACTCGATAACCGATCGTCGGTTCCCTAATCGCCAAAATGGTAATAGCGTGAGGGGTCGCCGGATATACATCTGGCAAAAGGAGAATTGCATAGCCGATGACGGTCACATAACTACCAAAAGTAACTTTGCAGTACCGGTGTCTATCCCTTTTTTATACTGAAATAAAGGCCTGTAATAGTTCAATTCAATTCTGTTATTGTTCGACTCGTGCATAGAATATACAGAGTATGACAAGATTAAAAAGTATACGTTTGTAGGCCTACACATAATAGTGTTGGAATAAATAAAAAGTATATAAGTTTATGAGTGAGGTAATATAGTACATTTGGCTAAATTGGTTCTATTTATTTAATATATACTCATCAGATTCTAAAAAAATTTGGTATAAATTTAGTCTACATGTGGCGCCACCTGGTGGCCAACTCTTAATTTGGTTTCCGGAGATTATCTTGAAAACTGCTAATCAGATTCTAACAAATTTTGTATGAATATTTAATGTGACAAGATGTCGCTTGGGATTGCCTTCAAATAGGTCTGACTATGAGTGGTCAAGTCTAATTTGGTTTCCGGACATTATCTTAATGTTCATCAGATTCTAATAAAATTTACAATCAATATTCCACGTGACAACATGCTGCTTAGGATTGCTTTTTACACATGTCCGCCTACAGGGGGCGCCAGCTGTTGGCCAACTTTAATTTTGGTTTTTGGGCATCACCTGGTGGTCAAGTCTAAACTGGTTTCCGGGCATTAACGTGAAAACTGGTAATCAGATTCTAATATAATTTTGTAGGAATGTTCCATGTGACAAGATGTCGCTTGGGATTGTGTTTCACATATGTCCGCCTACAAATGGCGCCTCCTGATGGCCAAGTCTAAATTCGGTTTCTAGGCATTATCTTAAAATCTGTTCAACAGAGTTTAGTAAAATTTGTGAAATATAGTACTTTTGAACTACACCAATAAATGCATGTAACTAGTTAATACTGCAGAAAATGGGAAATTTGCTCACTTACCATCAAGGTAGCTTGCTTGAAAAGGCGCGCGAATATAAAAGCGGAAAAACGGAAATGCTTTTGATTGGTCCGTTTTCATCGGTTTCCTTACTGCCGAAAAGGGAAATGCGTAACCGGTCACTGGTGAAATAGTCTGTTCCTTGATCTTTATTGTCTGTTTAAACTCGTAACACTCCAAAAGCTAATACTAAATTCAAAATTACTTCACCACGTGTTCTGGTTTGCAGGTTAAAATATTTGGAAATGTTTATAAAACGATTATCGGGACATGGATTGGTAGAAAAAACAAAGTAGTATTTACAGTTGGTATTTACGGCTATTTTGATGTATGTATAGTAGCCACGGCAGAGGTGTATAGTTTTGGTAAAAATTGGCGATCTGATGAAAGAAGCTTTTAAACCCTAGTATAGCCCCTGTCTATGGAATAGTTTAATAAATAGCCGGCATCCGTGTATATGGTTTACAAAGTTTAACTTAAGCAATTAAAGTCAGATTTGTGTTTCCCCTTTTTCAGCATAAATGAGTGGAGATAACTTTGACTGGAAGCAAATTAAGTATTTTGTTCAACTTTCCAGCATGCAACATTACTATCGTTACTCGGCATCCAAGAAAATTTATTTGATTTAAACCGGAAGCGGGATTACCTCTATTACTTACGTACAGCCCACCATAACCATTTTGAATGTCTAAATGTAGTGATATTCGCTAAAACAGCGTAAATTATGCAATCGTAGCCAGACAAATTTCAGCTGTATAAATACATCAGGACTATGCTATGATCTCATTCAGCTGTAGATCAATCCAATTTATATACTTAAAGATACAAGTCATTCAAAATTAAACAAACAAACAAATTATAAAGAAAGTTACAATCTTAAACGAAACAAATGTTCCATTTTATGTTGACCTACATAACACATTTTCAAAATTTTGTGCACCTGGGTTTTTTTAAACTGTGGTTAAAAGTAGAGCCCCCTCGTGACTTCCCGGTAAAACAGTGATGGCGCGGGTTTACCTCAAAGTTCCCAGTGTGCGTTGAAAAGCTAGATGGTACTTGATGGTTACAAAATCAGAGAAATCTTGTAATGTCATATTTAGTTGTATTCCACTTTACGTGATTTCGACCAATCAGAAAAAACCTATTTGACATGACCTTTAATTCCACGGACTAAGAACATTACAGTGTGTCCGATGCATGCCTCTCTTATTGCCCCTTCCTCTCAAGTAATTATTATTATTTACCATGGCTAAGTCGGTTGATCAATTCTATTAAAATCGCGTAATGATATTTTTCATAGTGTCAATTCCAATTTTCTAAGATCCGTCTAAAACTCAAACAGATCGTCAATAATGTGAAGTTCTATAGAGTAGAGTACGCATACGGCTCCAATAAAATATATACACATGGATACATGGTGATTTAAATGTATCTTTTAGTGAGTCATAAGTTTACTCTACTTTGTGAAACTCATCATGGGAAAAATGCTATTTGAAGTTATATGTTATAATATCAAAATAGGATTTCTTTATGATTGTAACTCGAACAGTCCCTATAACAAACTGGTGTAAATAACCCAGCCCCATTCTAGAATCGTTCTCAATCTTAAATGTAAGACGCCTAATTTGTTGACTTTTGGTATTCTAAGAAAGCATTTGTATGAAATTAATGCGGTATTGTGCCTCTTTGTATTGTATCCGGTGCAATTCCTTAACATATACGCGTTTTCAGAAGAATTGTTAGTTTGGCTTCCATTGGAGCGGACGTCGCACGTAGACCAACGTGTGAGATTAAATACAAAATGGCCCATATTGGATTACATGACATGTATAGACTATTATGCGATGAGCACTGAATGACCGTGGTGTGGTTATAATCGTTAAACTGAAATTAATAACAGTTCAATTCCCTTTATGACTTTACTTATTCAATGTTATATATCGTCAAATTCAAATTAATTACAGTTGAATCCCTTTTATGACTTAACTTATCCAATTGAACATACATATTTTATAAGCATAATACATATCGAATATACATGTCGGCGAGGAGTCAGCTCTATTCATGCATTACCTTGCAGAATAGTATAGCCGCATTCATTATGAAGAGAAAGCACACTTTTGAGATTGAATAGGCGTAAGATGAAATAACAAATACTGACACTAATTTACATAGGGTTGTATTAGTATTTTGACCTATCGTCAGCCCATTCACCGTAACGGATATGCCTTTTATTCATTGAACTTGCATATTACAAGTGAACACCCATTTAGGAATTAAGATATGCCAGGAATCGGCATTTTGAAAGACGAGTCATTGATATACGATTGTGTCACAAGTCTGGACGGTGGTGGTTGAGAACGACAATTAGGAATGCTTACAGCTTTACTCGACGATCAGTTAAAGTTGCAATTCAATGGAGCGATAACTATGGTCACGTATGGTGGTCGAGAAGGATCATGTCAGGTGCTAATACGTTTGAAGGACAGAGGAGAGAGATTCCAATACCACTGAAGTTGACTAAACGGTCGCTATATCATGACCACCTCGATCTATGATTCTATGACCACCTCGATCTATGATTCTATGACCACCTCGATCTATGATTCTATAGATAATAGATGAGAAGTTGAAATTTGACTGCATTTGTATTACAGTTTATTACGGAAGTATTTATCCCTGGAAAAGTATCGCAGTTCCTCCAACTGTTGCTCTGTCCGGTCAAATTCGTTACCAAGCATATCCTTTATAAACCCTAAACCATTGTACCCTTATATACCTTGCCTCGTTTACTGTTCAAGACATAATTAATTGATTGGCCGAAAAAAAAAATACCAATAAATGAATCGATATCAAAACAATTAGTCAATTTGTCGGGGTTAAAGCTCGATGAAAAGTTGAATAAACACACGAAAGTGCGTTTAGTGAACTTAGGTCAACACTGACACTTTGTTTATGCTGATGTTTGTGAGGGAGCTTCTTGTTGCCCCGGTGCTCTAGTGCTAAAGGCCAACAGGCTGCTGATCTGTTTGTGTATTGTGTCTTGTGGCTGTTCTGTTTTTGTCCTGTTCTGATTGGTCTTTGTTTGTTATCAGTCTTGTTGGGAATTGTTTCCTTCACCCATTGTGCTGGCACGCCGTGACTGGAGTTATATAACCCGAAGTACGGCATTAAACCCCAATCAAACTAACAGACACTGTCTGTTATGCTACCTTTCTTTTGAACACCAGAGGTTTACAGACTATTATGGATACAATTCAAACTGATATTTTGGGCTGGTTACGGTTCTCCACTGAAAGAGGCTGTATCCGCATTTCTTTTTCAAACGAGGATCAATATTATACCCCCTTAAATGCTTCTTCAACATAAAACATTAACAATATTTAATGTTAGTCCAAAGTTGCTGTTTTGCAATTTGTCTTCACGGTTAATTTCATTCGTCTTGTACAGTAACACGCCTATCGGCCACGAGAAAACGTTTTGAACACAATTGTTTCATTTTTCAAATCATTTATTTCAGCAATAATACAAAACAAGAATTAACTATAATTGGTATTTTTATGAGAAAAGTTTTAATTTATTGAGATAAAAATATATATAGATACATGGAAGTCCTTGTCGGGAACAGAAACAGATTTGAACCCATTTAAAACAGGCAGAAAAAGAATTTGTCGGGAAAAGAATTGAATAAAGAAATGTTATGTTAAATGGATTTACAGGTGTAAACAATAAAATATGTTTACACCTTGTAAATATGCCATATAAATATAGACGTCTCAGTCCATCTTGTTATTTGGATTTGTAAAAAGGGGTACGAATTGATGAACTGTGTACTGTTTGGTGAAGTTCCTTTGAAGAAAGGTGGACAGACGTACTGGGGTGTAAAAGAATTTGAATTGGTAACAACATCTATGTTTATTGATGTAATAGGTAGCAGTTTGTAATTAAGAAATAGAGGTTCAGTGTGAGAATATTTAGTTGAGAATGTAGTCGGAATGTGGTTGTTATCATAATAGAATAATTTTAACAAGACAAACAAAAATAAATAAATAAATAAATAAATAAATAACAGAAACAAGCACAATTTATTATGAGCAGGTAACAACAAAAGTTACAACGCATTAATAAATATGGATGTTTTCACTCTTAAATATCTACATGTTTATTATCACATAGTTAAATAATTATATTAAGTGTATACAGGTCTTAACAACAACAACAGGGTGCTTACTGACTACAAATCGGTTTTTAAGAGAAAATTCGAACTTCTACTTGCAAACTGAAGATTGTAGGTTCCTTTTTTGGTACATGACTGGTGAGTGCAATAGGTATGAATGTTCGACTTAACATCCCAGACTCTACTGGTTAAGGTGAAACTTTCCTCTGTATCGGACAGATTGTAACACTCATTCTCTTTACATACATATTCATCGGTTAATCTCTGTATCTCTGAAATACTAGTTTGTAGACAGATGTATTCCCAACCCACGGCGAATATCTTGCTAGCTACATTTTTAACAATATTTTATACACCCGTTAAATGGCCATTACTTTCACTCGAGAGGTCTATAGGATTACCCATAACACAACTCGAGATTAAGGTTTATTAAGAAACTTGTCTCTGGGAGTTATCTAGAACATAAGATGATTCATCGATTGTAATTAATCTGCACTGCACCATTACATGTGCCAGTGTTAATGCTTTTAAGAAATATATATAATGGAAAGTGGATCATTTTTTAAAAAATGACCGAATCCTAAGATATCAGGTTATATGGAAAACATATGGTACTACAAAGAAAACATGCTTATCAAGGTCCTATATAGAACAATATATTATGCTGGTTCTTATTTTGAAAATATCCCAAGGTCCAATACGAAAAAGGTGCCAGGAGTCTGTAAAAAGAAAAAGAAACCAGCGTCCTACGTAAACAAATTATCGATGTAGGTCCTATATATATATATATATATATATGAATGGTGTCGGGATTGACAGAAAATATGATCAGGATCCTGTAAAAGATGTTGCGACGTTTTTCTCAGGGCTCTTATAGGGAAAAGATGCCAGCTTTGGTCCTCTTTTGAAACTGGACCTAGTTCCTAAAGAAAATACGCCTGGGTCCCATACAGAAATAGTATGTTAGGCTCATGTATATATATATGTATAAGGGTACCTCTTTTGAAAAATGATGAGTTAGGTGCACGATTGGCTTTTCTCGCACACGATTGACTTTACTTGCGTTACTTGCAATGTACAGGCAGTCAGTCAACGCGTTATCTTTAATGTCACGTGACATTTTACCTAAAATAGATGACAATAAAACCAGTGGTGCACCTCGAATGAAAATGATGCTATGATCATCATGTATCAAATGATGCCATGATAAGAGTTGCTTTGCTTTC
>JAVFBX010041945.1:0-17557 GCA_034783855.1 Mopalia kennerleyi | reverse complement strand
CCCCCCCCCCCCCCAAATGACGCCGGATTACAATATATGGGTGTGTACATATTACTTTTCTCATGAATGTATATAAAAATGTATGAAATATTTATTGCTAGAAGGCTGTATATCTCATCCCCTTTCCTAAAATTGCATTTCTTTCAATATCTGACGGTCATTATCGCTTTACGTCCATCAGTCGTTTCTTGTACATTTATTTTATAAAGTGACATAATATCTGATATCTTGGTTTACTTCTTTTAAGAAATCTGAACCGAATCCTAGTTAAAAGTACATATCTCAGCTGGTTAACACGATAGAATACCATGTGAGAGCCGCGCATTAGTACAAGGACTTGACTGCACGAGATGTGATAACATGATTCTGTTGTAAAACAGCATCGGTTTAATTTCACGTTTGTAAAGAAAGTTTTACGTCAGCATAGCCAGCATCTGTATATTAACAACATGACTACTTTTGACACCACTGCATTTTCCTTCTTTTTTTTCCAACAAACACTGAAAAAGTGAACGTGTGGGTTACAGCCTGAGCCAATGCACAAGACGCTCATGATGTCTCACTGCTATTGGTGAATACAGTCACGTGGTAGAATTCACGTGACACATTCCACTTCTGGGTAAACTCTGCTTTTAATTAGCAGTTTTAACATCACAAGGAAAACTAAAAAGATAACAATTGTCCCGTTTATCCTATGATTCAACCCAAAAGTAAACCGAATACCTTTCTTAGAGGCCTCTTTCCAAAATGAACCTCTAGTGTATAGGATGAACCCTGAAATCAAGAGAGAAAGAGAAAACTAGACTTTCAGTTTCCAGGGTGTCCCCTGAATTCAAGTTGCTATGTCAGGGAACAAGGCTTACACGACTGTAGCTATGCTACATGAAGCTTCGTAACCTTTAGAAATAGCCGAACGCTACCATAATTCGGCACTTTATCTTCCAATATCTAAAAATTGCATGGCCTTACCCTTACTTAAACTATCTTGTTTTATTCCTTGAACACTTTTGGGTTAGACCGACACCTAAAACGACAACTCGACGTCCATTTTCACGTCGAACAATTATTTTACAGCAGCACCACACTCGCTTAAAAATGTCTTCCGCGATAATTAGGTCAGGCGTATTCAACGTTATTAGTAATCAGAAGCAAGCCTTATTTCTAAACTTTTGGTACAGCTGCACCTCGTATCTCTATATACTGTATAGTCTATATAAGATACGTATTTGAATCTAACATGACTGCAGACCGTGAGAAATGGTCGAGAGAGAAAGAGGGCTCGGCAAAGTGATGACCAGTTCAGTCAAAGTACAAAGGTTGAAATAAACAGTAAATTAGGCAACATTTGCCGCTTTGGACAAAACAGAAAGTCGTGTTAATGGGTAAGTGACGGTAATTTCCTCACACGTCATGACATCTCAGAGAAGGACAATCGCATAGCTAGCCAGAGTTTCTGCATTTTTGTTGTCGCTTACCAGAGGAAGAGTTTAGATACTTTGCATTTCCCACCTGTCTCTCATTTGCCGTGTTTGTGTGCTTCAATCAAATGACTAAAATGACTTTAAATGAACGTCGTGAATTGTTGCACCTGACAGACAGACCTTGAATTCTAAATACTCCTACTATATTTGGCAAGGCTCAGCCACCTTTCGTGGTTACCTTGTTATACGTAAGGCCATGCGAAATTAAAGTGATGTAACCGAGAATGACTGCGCAGTTCTGTCACCAGTGTGATGACATATTGTGGAACAACAACACAGCGTTTCCATGCCCTAGCTTTAACCTCAATTTTAACAGATTCAACAAATTAGCTCTGATCAAATTCTCACTTTTTCTTGACTCAAATCAAACCATGAATGTTACCACGTGAAAGATTTGAACTCACTAATATTTTTTAAATCGCTGTAATAAATAAATGCATATTTTGTGCACGTTAATATATAAATTTATCAAATACGAACATTACATAGTTTTGTCAAAAGATAAATGAACTATGCATTTATTAGATGGGCAATAGACATGCCGCTGATGTAACCCAGCATTTACAGAACAGGGGTTGTCTGCATAACTTTGTCAGCAACAGACAAATATGTATCATGCGTATGTCATTTAATCTAGAAATGCTTGTAGCCCGAAAACGTTGATTAAACTACCATGGGAATGATTCAGCAAATGAAGAAAAAATATGGATCAAATGTAACAAATGGACATTTGTTTCAAAGTGTTTCAAATACTTATTTTTCCCTTTATCAGCTAAAAACTTTCGTCAGCTTCATTTCGTTTAACAAAGCCTTTCAAATAGCGATCTTTCGGTTTTCATTATTACCATATTTGTCAATGGCCGCATGTACATTGACATTATAAAATAATTGGAAAACAAATCGATGTCTATAGAACAAAAATATGACAAAAGAAGACACTTGTGTCATTTGTTCACTGTTTTGAGATAGTTCAATAATTGGTGAGGATACACTTGGTGAGGATACACCTAAACTTATTATTTTTGTTGCAGATTTTCAAACATCTGTATTGCACTTGCATTCGAGTAAGCATAGCCGTTAATTAGTTAATTTAACAGGCGAGACTGGCGTCATTGTTCTAAAACACGGTCGGTCACCAGTGTGACCGTTTGCTTGTGTATGTTTTGGAAGGCATCTGTAACAACACGTTGTATACACAATGTTGGTCATCCATGCGCACTGTTAATCGGTTTTATACATATCAAAATAGTTTTATTAGTAACACATACATTTAGCATGATTTCAGCTGACATGCAGTTTTAAAAAAATCCGGTTTTTAGTACCAGGTTGATATGTACAAGCGGCTGTTTGTTGTTGTTGTTTCGCTTGGGGACGGATCCCTCACTTGTGGCTTTAAATGAAAGCATCCACCAGTGCAGACAAGAAGGGTCAGCCACGACTAGATGATATAACTACCGTGTTTTGGAACAATGACATCAGTTTCGCTTTTTTAATTATCTAAATAACGGCTATGCTCATTCGAATGCAAGTGCAATACTGATGGTTGTCTTTGAAAATATGCAATAAAAATAATAAGTTCAGGTCGAAAAGCAGTTTTCTTTCCCTTTAACCAAAAGTTATTTGATGCGTTACGACATACGTAGACTCGGCGGCTGGCTAAGAATTATTTCACTTCCAATATCGAATTTATAAATAAAGAAATCAGTACACCCATATATACAAGTTTATCTGCTCTGTTTCAACATAGAAATAGACTGTATAAAAGACCCATATTCATGTAAGGTATAATAAATAGTATAACTCAATAAGAGCATCTTTTTCCGTGCCACTATTCAGACTTTGGGGTCAATGGTATGCCAGGCGCCTGGATGCCGTTCTATAATAGTGCAGTGATGTTTAAGTCTTACCAAAGCTTGCAGTGAAGTGTTATTAGTGAAATCGTGCGGAGAGTTTTAATCTACTGAAAACTTCTCAATGACGGCTGATGATAAACCGCGATTAGTAAGAAGCAAAAGCTTTTGATTGTAAGCAACTTCAGAAGCCTATCGGAAATTGTGCGTAGCTTTGGCGGACTCACACCAACGTTGCTGTCAAAGGGTGGCTGGCTATCATTAGAAACAGCAATGCGCATTGGGCTTTGAGTAGAAGTTCCACGATTCCTGCAGAAAAGACTTTTAATATTCCAACGGAAGAGGTCTATTAAAATTAACCAATGTTTTTTTAAATAGGGACTCAATTGTACAGATGTTTATTACATGTATGACTGATCTTATGCTTATTTTGTCGATTGGTTTAAGATTTTCCAGATTTCTTTTAATCTAAATTGTCATGTTTCAAATGTTAGACCTACTTAGGCCTACCGTCTAAGCAAAATTTCAAGAGTGAACAAACGAAACCAAAACAAACTTGGAACAAAGGGTTTATAGATAAAAGGGCAAAGGCTAAAAGTCCGGCATCCATGTAAACATACAGCTGGGCAGTCATAAGATGGTGTCAAAAGCTGGCTATAGGTATTCTCTTTTCATACAATTGTTCGACAAAGAAGTGTACTAGGCGCTTTCCGCTCGTTTAAGGTCAAAACAACTACATTACCTGAATACAAATTTACGTGTTAAATTCTACAACGTTATATATTAACGCCAGATATTATGCCATGTTTTTGTTTTAAAATAGCATACATCAGCCAATAAGCAGGCTTTGGTTTAAAGCACCTTCCACGCACTCTTATTAAATGTACGTTATCGATGCTGATTCTCCACTGGAAGGTTATTGTGTCCAAAGGGTTACTGTATTTTTCGGTTATGTGGTTTCCTCAGGTCGTACTAATGCACCTTTGAATCTACCACTTGTTGGCAATAGTAGCTGCCAAAAGAGGATTTAGTTTATATTGAAAAGATATATTGTAGGTTGTGAGGCAGCTTCTTGTGGCCCTGATGCTCTCGGAGCTAAAGTACAGCATGAAGCTGATCTGTTTGTGACGTTTTTGTATTGCCAAGGGTGCATAGACGTCCAGATATTGAGTTTTTATTTAAAATTTTATTAAGTGTCAAATTGTTTTATGTTTTTGTTTTTATCTAAAGTTTTATCCATGGAGTCTAACTTGAGTTTTTTTTGGTGTTAAATGCTGCGTTAAACTGATGTCTCAAGCTGAGTTTATTTTCCAGATTAACTACTCATTTATGGTAGTTAAACTGAACTTCTATGAACCCCTTATTGCGTCGTGTGAACGTCCTGATTTCGTCATATCATGTCTTTGCTTGTAGCCGGTGTTGTCGAGGGTGATTTCCCAGAGGAATGGCACGCCGTCATGTGAGTGAAATAACCTCAAGTACGGCGTAAAGCCCCCATCAAACGAACAAACAAACGGGCAATAGTCGTTGTTTTAATGGGTCTTTTTAAGATTTAGTTTCTGAATTCCTGAGGATATATACAGGTAGGTAAATGAGTGGGTAACACGGTCTGTTTTACATACCACCCGGTGTCTTATATTTGCCGTTACCACATCAAAGTAATTTCTACGAGTTCCAGACGGCACTACGCCTCGTCAACATGTCTCAACTCAAACAAGCTTGAGCGTTTCTTGTTCCTACTAACATTTCCTACTCATCGTCAATTAAACCTGATCTATACATAAAGTGAGTTTGTTTACTAAAACAAAACATCAGAAAAACTGTCATTTACTTCACATATCTTAAATGAAAGTGTGATCTACACGCCAGTTAATTTGTGTAATTATTGTTTGCATATTACTTCTGTGTGTAGCGTTTTCTTCAAACCAAATTGATATGTATATAGCGTGGGAGCAGTGATACAGTAGCAAATCAAATGTTAAACCAAGAGGTTGTCTTACACAAACAATTTAGGTAAATGTTTATGGACCTAACAGTCAAACCTTTGCGGAAGCCAAGTCTCTACTTTTTTCGTGGTGAACAGGTTAGTAAAATGTATGTTTACGGTAAGGTGGAACTTTACGCAGGCCCATCAACCAATCAAATTATGTGATATTTGTTCCGGAAGTTTAACATTTGCTTGGTGAATTGTATGTGCGAAGAGGTGACGGGGAATCAGCCGCTCTCTCAGTAGGGACCGACGGACAGACTATTTGACCTATAGCTTAACGGACGTGCCACATACTTCAACTGAATAGTATTCTCTAATTATATTTTACTGTCCAGACGAGAAACTAACCACTCGTTACTACTGTCAGAAATTCCTCAAGGTAAAATCTCGTTTGTCGCGCGCCTAAATTCCCACACGTTTATCAAGGTGGTTGGGGAAACGATAGAGGCGATGCGAACAAATAACTGCTAACAGATATACACGAGATTCTTGGCCTGCCTTTGAAATGTCATACCTTTTCTCAGGTAGTGCAGAATGTGTCAGCGGGTGCTCACGCAAAGGCTATGGTATAAACGAACTGGTCAAGCCATTTTACTCCGTAAAAGCTACTCGTGATCTGCCGTAGACCAACAAGTTTGTCTTGTTCAAAAGGCCGTGATACCTCTGGAGTCGACGTCCTAGAATAACTCTTTGGATAACTCGAAGAGAGGTCATAAAAACAAAGATAGCACTACAAATCATAAGATAACTTGCGTCAGTTAAGTTTACTCACTTCATATATCAGTCCGCGTTGTCAGCAAATTGAAGATTAAAGTAAGAATTTTCAAATTGATTTCTCACAACAAATTATTAAGCTTGTAATGTGATCATCCAAAGCCCTATGCGTCATGACACCAACTTACAATAGAACAAGAGGTCTGTTGTGAAGTAAACCGCGGTAGTGGCTTCCATTACATACTGTTCCTTGAGCTTCTGTTTAGTTCTTGACGTTTTTCGTTCGTGGTAATGTAAAATAAGTAGTTTCTGAAGATAATTTGTGTGGTATGTCACATAAACTAGTACAGAGGTGAAATGTGACTTGTTCGTTGTTGTTATCAAGTTTACACTAAAAATCCAGCCGAAAGAAACGGAACAACACTTTCTTTACAATCGAGTAATTTACCTCCAATTTGAGCGCTTATTATTTTCTGTCTTTCTCCCTAGTGACTTCCGGGCGTCAGAAAATCTTTTGAGATTTTGCTTATTATAAAATGATTTAGCAAGACGTCTGACAACATATTTGGTTTCGGCTTTAAAAGTAAAAGAATGAGTCTTTGAACTTGGCGAAGGTAGATATTACATCTGACAGTTTTTCCTGATATACTTTTATATACCATACTTGACTAGCAAACTGGAAAGAAGACGGTATTCATTCGCCAGAGACTTCAACTACTGTGTAGCACAAATACAACTTGACCCCTCAGAGGTATGTATTCTAGCAAAACCAAAAAGAAAACTGAAAGTCCAGTATTCGAGTAGACATGAAACAAGGATAAAGAAAACCATACCTTCCTTAACTGTAGAAAAGGGAAATGTAATATTGTTTAATAATTTAATAATATTTAACACATAAATGCAGTAAGCAATGGCAATCTTGCATATAGGAAAATCACATGTGGTTTAATTCATTAAAACGTATTTCAATCAGAGGCAATACAAGTATCGCCATGATCAATTCTGATAAAGAACTGTGGTGGAATTAACATCCCCAACACACGATACTATTGATAACTTAAAGTTGTAAAGAATAGTTGTTTTATCGTGTGGACAGTACAATGTTTTGAGAGGACATTTCATGGTGCATTTAGTTTGATGTCAACGGATCGTTATAAGCTGGGATATACCTTCGAGACGTCGAGACTCGCCTACTGAAACAAATATCACCTGATTTAAGTTTTTTAAAACTCAATTTAATCTCAACACGAACTTGTAATCAGCACGTGTTGAAATGATGTAAAGTGAAACAGACATGGTTTCCATAGTTAACTTTACTTGATTTCCGTATTCCCGATAAAAGACATTGAGGCGGAAGTGGTAATCTGCAAACACTTAATTTCTCATGCGTCTATATTAGACTATTTATCTTAATAATGAGTGTAGCACAACACAAGGTAATAATTATTCCACTTTACAACTAAATTATATCAAGCTTAATTGCCACCTGCAATGAGATCATATAGCAATAACCCAACCGTTTCTAGGGTATTTTGATAAGATAACAATTCTATTGATGTTCATCTTGTTGTATATTAAATAATTACCCCACTAAATGCGTAGATCAGGTCTAATTGGCGTTGAGAAGGAAACATTAATTGCAACAGGAACTCTCGAAAGTTTTTGTGAGTTCAGACCTTCGGCTTTAGAAGTTATTCACTACGTGAGACTGGACCCGCTGCCGTTTAAAGGTCGTAAAGACCTTTTTATGTCCTTACTGCAATTAATATCCAGCTGTTTATGATATCGGTGTTCTATGGACCACCGAGTTAACCACATGTCTACCTGCCTAGCGCTCGTCCAGGAAGGGCCAGGTAAATTTAGTACATCCATCATATATTAATTAGGCTCATGAGAACTAATTATATGTCTAAGTTTGTCCGACAGATACCTCATGTATATGGCATATTCTGATTACGAATATACATTTATATGAAAATGAACCTTACGTTCTTCTGACTTACATCACACTTGTCTTACACGTATACTGTTATCGATGATAACGTTCCTATTGCTTGAAAAATGGACTTTGAAGAGAATAGCTATATTTTTAAGCGGTGTCACATATCATTACATACATTTTCACTTTAATGCTACAACATTTGTGCCTCCACGTCATAATTATTTACTAATATTCACGTAAATCATTTCACAACACTTTTTTGCTATTCTTACGTTATATTTATTGAATAATTGTAAATTGTATTGAGGTAACACAACCAATTGACGTCTGTTAACACATAACATGGCATGAACAGTCAATAACATAATTAAATAACAGAATGGGCTGAAACCAAATAATGAAAGTTATAATGCACACTATGGACTGACCATTTTACGAAACAACTATCGAGACTCGATCCACTTGGACAGACTCTAATTTGGTTTCTCCCTTTGGCGTAATTCCAGTTGTTTTTATGGAGGTGGCGTTTTTGTTGAATGTACGGTGTAACGTAGCGGGATGTTGTTGGTTTCGGTATGTAGTTTGAGTGGCTAGTCTACAATGTTACCCTTCAGAAGAAAATTTGTGTTGATGGTTTGTTTTCAAGTTCGACTTAAACCTCAAATTGTCGCCAATGCTTGTACATGTGCACAATTATCGAAACGTTATGTTTGCTTCCCAATAACCCATAGACGTTAACAAACAAATTGTGTGTTTCTCATGGAACTGATTTTCTTTAACGAAGGTCATTTATTAACGTTTGATAATTTTAAACTTTAATTTGAAAGACAGGTTCATCATAAACCGGTTTAGATGTGCCGGTTAATTTCTATCAATATAACCTACGCTAGTTACAATCAGCTGACACTGAGTCAAGATTATCTTCAGGATGTTGTATTGGAGTTCAAGGTAACTGTGGTGAAAACTATATTCACAGCTGAAAATGAGGCGCAGTGCCGAATAACGCTCGAGTAGCACCGTTTGATGTCGTAACCGTACTAAGGAGAATTCAGCCTCTTCTGCCCGTCTCTTGTTATTCGCAAATAGATCAGGTAAATCGAGTACAGCTGCCATATCCAAACTTGACTTATTAACCCTATCTGTGCTTCTAGGTCTCCGTATAACATAAAGAAAAACAATTCCACATTTTAAAAATCGTTTGAACCGTCGGAACTAAATTTAGAGTTTATTTATAGTTGTAGTCGCCGTGAAACTACGCCGATCAACGACAAACACAAAGATTACACGTTGAAAACTGAAAACATTTTTGGCCACTCTTTAAATTTAACACTAAATTTATTATGGAAATCCATTATGCCATGAGGTGTTGCGAGGTGTTATGAAAGTTTCTGCAAGATCTCACTATGAACTCTCCTCTGGTTAGCAATTTGGGATTGCCTTTATCTCATAAATGCCCCATTTGTAGTAATTTCAACAAGCAAGTCAGTTCCGCCTTTTAAATTAACTAATTGATGGCTATGCTAATTCGATGGCAAATGCATGCACAGATGGTTGTCTTTGAAAAAATCGATAAAAATAATAAATTTAGGTCGAAAAACAGTTGTCTTTCCCTTTAAGGAGTGCGCACTAATACGCATACATCAGGGTCAGCGCAATGTTTCGTTAACAGTTATCAGAATCCGCGTAACAGAAAACAGTGCCGGTTGAAGTTTTATATTGATTACATTTAAATATAATTAAAAAGTTCACAAAACCAGTTTTAGTTCGAGTCAATATCTAACAATTAGTTCTGACAATAAACACAACATAAGAAAGACGTTTGAACACTTCCATACAAAACGAACTGTGACAAGCGTTGCACTCTTTCTGTATATGAGTACATAAGTTTTGTGAAATTTGAACTGAATTCAAGACAAAAAAGATATGGAGACAAAAGAAGAGAGTTTAATATCATTGATGAGTTCGTTGATGACTATAACACAATCACTTCGGCGGATGGGTGTCAACAGTTGATTTGTGTTACTGATATCACAGGGGATCACCACACTGCTAGTCAGCCATGTTTGTTTGGAACTGCGCAGTCCGTTTTAGTTGTAGCCTTCCATTGGTTGAATTGTATCGTTGAACAAAGATTGACCAATCAGAGCATCGGGAAGCTGTATCACACACGTGGAGATATGAAATAAATATACCATGGCTGTATAACACTCATATGTACTCATTTATGGGAACGGCCTACCATTGTGTATAGCATCATAGGGACCAATAATGTTTTGTGTTTCTATATGATCATTTGATTGATGCAAAGTTCACCGTATATCCACATTTTATACATATAAAGAGGTTTGTTTTCTAATAGTTTCTATCTTAACTTTTCCAACAATATAAAGGTTGACCAACCAGTAATGAAGTCTTCAATGTGTCGACCAATCAAACATTTTAAACAGAATGCGTCTCAGAATAAGATACAACTTGCTGGCCTCTAAGTCAATGTTAAAATTCCTGCTTGTTGTTTTCTGTAAAACACTGTCATCTTATTTATATTAAGTATAAATCAATTAAGCCTGATGTGCTTAAGGGCCTGTGAATGCATAAAACTTGTTTGATAAAATGACATAATAATGCAGAAAAGCATTTGGTAAAACATTAACGTACCGTTGAGTCTCATGAAGTGTTTTAACTTTTCAAGAAACATTACAATGGACAGATTGCTTTTAAAGGAAGGAATGACAAGATAATTTCGGTAAATGTTCTTTGAGAGACTGACATGACAAATGGGGAGTGTACAACAATATGTCAGCATTTTTAAGTACAAGCAATCTTAGTAAAATGAAGCTCACGGCTATCTTCTAGCTAACATTATGGGCTCGCGTTTAGCAATATTATATACGCTGACGAACCAGAAAAAGAATATGAAATTAACGATGTGCCCTACTAATTAGGGTGAAATTCACCAAAATTGAAGTTTGATATTTATAAAAGCAAATTCTAACTCAAATAAGTTCTTTTTTTGGTGTTGTTAAATAATTATTGTAACAACATTCTGTACAACGGGTACTTACATAACATAGCGCTTGTCAGAAGATAAATGAAACGTTTGTGTGCTTTTGATGGGGGGAAATGGGGAATATGCATCTAGTGATAAACGTAGCATTTCCTGGAAAAGTGTTAGACAGCATTAATTTGTCGGTAACAGATAACATTTATATATCACATAATCTAGCCTACATAATCAACAGTGTGGTCAGCAAATTAAAATAGCACCATACTTTCATTTCATACATGGACCATAAGTTCATAACATAGAGATGAAGGTTTACGATAAATCAAACGTTGTCTGACATTTTCCCGGAGTGAAAACAACAACTGGTATGTGTATTTGAATAGCAGTTCGTGATGGTACATCCAGTAAATGACGTATTGATGTCATCGGAGATAAAATCCATTCACAATTTCGAACAAGCTGGTTGGTGATTGGTTAAAATTCTGTGTTGACAGCCAATGGGGCAAGCGACAAGGCCATGGTCAGTGTCATAGAGTAATGAAACGGTGCATGCCTGTGAATTACGCAGTTTTACGATACTTTTCAAAGGTAAAGTGAATAGTTTCTATACCAGAAGAAACCAGCATTGTGTCTTTATTCTGCGTTAAAAAAGTTTACTATTCCTTTAAATGGTCCTTTAAAAATAATAGTGGGATTATTTCAATCCAACATATCCATTTCAAATATACCGCAGTAAACCAGCTTATTACAGGGTTGCATGGTCTTGAGTTTGCTTTTGGCGATCTATCGAGTGATGTGGGCATTTTGAGAGAGTGATGTTGAGAGAGAAAATGAAGACATCTCAGATCTTCGTTTTTTGCCTGACGGTCCACCATTAATCTTTTTGAAGATGGTTCTCCTGTTACCATTGTATGTCTAAGGACGATATTTTTTAAAATCTGCTTGATTTGTCTATATTTTGAGACTATCTTTATTTTAAGGTTCGCCCGTCATATTTTAATTTTATATATTAAAGTGTCTTTTAATACTGTTATTGATTATTTATTCTACCTATTTACCTAATTTGTATAATTTTGACCTTCTGGGTCGTACATTTTACTAAAGATGTCAGTTGTTTTCTTTTAATAAAATGATGTACTATTTCCGTATTTCAATAAACGTTTCTCGCTTGAACATGCACCATTTCGTTATTTTCATAACTTATTTATCTGTTACCTAAGGATATGTCGAAAAAAAGCTTTTAATGCGCTTCAGTCAACGTTTGGTTTGTTTTATAAGGGTATATAAAGTTAAACATATTGTTGGATTTGAGATTCTCAACTAACCCGTCTCTACCCAGACAGTTGATGGAGTCCGCGTCCAAAACCCATCCTTCACGATATTTTTATGCTGCTCTCCGATAACTTAAGTATACTGTCAGTGTTGATTACATAACTCAGTCTGGTACGGGATATACATCAGTCAAAACAAACTTTCTAGCGTCTGTCAGTGACATGAACAAGGGGTCATATATTAGGGTCAAAACAAAGCTTTGTTCAGTGACGTAACCGAGTGAGGTTTTCATCAAGCATGTCAAAACATAGGTGGGCCGCATCCCGGAGTTTAACCAAGGCCAACCGGGTCGATATCACAACTGGCTACAGTTAGGCAAGGAAGCTGCTTTTACTTACCTCCCCTTTTTGACTTTCCCCACTTGATATCGTCTTACCACGCGCTCTCAATGATCCGTTAACAGGTTGCATGACATTCCTGTTAACCGGATCGTTCAATCATTTTCTCAAACGTTAAAAACAATAACCAAAAAATAAAAACAGTTCTGTATTTACCACAGATGCCAAACGGTACAAACTAAAAGAGTGTTGTGCGGAGTAGTGAACTCATTTTTTGCTACGAACAAATGTTTTGTAATTAGGATATAAGACGACAATAGAAAACAAAAGCGTGGGTGTACAGATAAAAATAAAAACCCGGCCCTTTTGTCTACAGAATGTGTAAACTACGTGCCGTTACTTAGGGTTGCATCCCTCAGTTTATGTTTTTAGTGACGATATAATCCCCAATTCACGTGTGAACGTGTTGTAGAACCCTCCCCGCAGAACACTTTAGCATTCCCTTATACTTTGTTTAAAAAAAAGTTTAATCTTGTTTGATTTTGAAATGAGTTTATATAGACGCAATGTACGCAATTAAATTTGACCATTTTCAGGAAGTCGCCTCTAGAATACAGATAGGAGATTTTCTGGTTAGTTGTACAAAATTAATTGTTCAGATTCGATACAAGGTGCATGTTGTTCCTCCCCACGGCCCTCTTGTCGATTGAACCCCCGGCACGGTTTGAACTCCCTGTACGGGTTGATTACAGGTTACCTTTGTCATATCTCATCTCCGTTCTATGTTATGTGACACAACACAACAAACTACCCACCAAAACTACTCATTATACTTAAAATAAGACCAGAAGAAGGAGACGTGGTTGAAGAAACAGATACGATTTATACCTCAAAACAGATACGCTTTTGTAGTATCCTTTCCTTCGTTGTTGACAGTTGAACCCTTGTGTGATAAAATGTCAACTACGATATTTCTGAAAGGTTCAAATGTCTGGTAGACTGTTTTCTTACATGGTTTTAATATGAAAGCCGATAAGGTCATCTCCCTTTCAGAAATGGGACGAGGTAGCGTGATGACCGCTACAGTTCAACGGCACATTTAGGTGCATCCATTACACGTTGTAGCGGTGTTTCCATTCGAAAATATTGATTTTGCTGTATTTCTCATTTGTTTTTCCGGCAATTAAGGTCAACTCGATTATTGTGTCTCCACTGTAAAACCTTGTATATTACATTGTGAGTTAATTGTTTATAAACATTAACGGAAAACCAACAGTTTTTATCCAGAGATCTATACTAATAGGTTTCAAGGTAAGCTGTAGGGTTTTTTAATTTTGGTATAAGTTACAGATGGAATTGGGTAGACATGCAATATTAAATGATTTCACTGTGTCCCGGAAGCAGCTGTATAAGTTATTCATATTAGGAGACGAAGAGCGATTCCTGCAGAACTCAATGAATCGTGTTTGGTGACGAAAAACCCAATTGAATCGAGTGTGCATGTATGGACGCGGTAGGGAATGTGGTATCGTTGGTTGGCTTTGATAAATATAGCCTCCCATCTCTTGTAAGTCAGTGGTATCGGAATTTCCAGCGTAGATTTACTACTGCAGCTGCATGATAGCCCTCATTATCACTAATTGTAGTTAAGTTCCCTGAACAAAACACAAATCGTACCTCTCTTTACGTTCATTGCAAACCCGTTTCAACAAGAAGGGTAGTGTATGTGGGCTAAAGGGTTAATCTATTTTGCACTGCGTTGGCCGCACCATGACATCTCGTCGATGATTAAACGTAATGACATGCACAGAAATTGTGTTGACAGTTGCAGACATTTTGCTGCTTTATGATGGCCACCCATGAGGATATCGCTATAGTTAGAACATTAAACCGACCTGGCCATGTGCACGGATTTCTTGCACAGATTTCTTCCGCAACTTTCATCCAAAATTGCAATCTAATAGTTATATTTTGAGTTATTTGAATGGAATGAAAAAGCACCATGACGTGCGACGTTTTTACACAAGTCACAATGTAGGTGATGGTTTATTTTCAGACAGGGTCCGTAATTTGATCATAATTACAACTTTTTTTTCCATGTTACTCTTGTCTTACTTTTACACACAACCCTTTAGCATTCTGGTGAAACCATGGGGGAAATAGCTGTTGTATAAGTGAAAGACAATTAAAGGAGCAAAAAATGTTTTCATACTTTCCATTGCACTATAAAAACCACATTAAAGCCATGCTTTTCCAATAAAATTGCAATTAACCTTAAACTGTTAGTGTCTAACCGTACCAATGTGTGGAACAAACAGTTTTTCGGATTTCATCAAAATAATGTACGATTGTTTTATCTTCAAATTCGCTCCGAGTCTGGAGAGAGTAAATATATTTTTTATTGAGGAATGTTGTATAAGCAAATAATTACCAAGCATCAATTAAGTTGTCAGGATTTGTCAGAGAGATCTAGTTAATCCGGAAATACCTCACCGATTCAAACGAATTCGGCGACGCCTATTTTTTTGTATCTCTGGTACTTTTTGATGTTATTTTGCGATGTAACCTATTCTTGTTAGAATCCAATTTTGAAGACATATCGCTTTTGTTGTTTGTTTGTTTGTTGTTGTTTTTTGGTTCATTACATTGTTGTTACTTACAAAAGATGTGAGATTGCCAACATGAATTAAGCATCCCATTCATTAAATATGTAGTTTCATGTGAAATTTTACAGAAGAAATCAAGTGGCAGAAACGTACGAACAATGGATATGAAATGCAGCGCAAACATTTCATCGTAGCAGTTCCAGTACGTACATAATTGATGGTTTAAATTGTGTTTAAGAGGTAGGCCTAGTTTTGTTTGTTCACGGACAATATAAAATACTTTTAAGAATTCATCCTCGTGATCAGATGTGTTTTTCGTTCAGTAGACGCCATATAGAAGCGTTTCTGTCCAATACTTTTGTTGATACCCGTAGTCCCTTTTATAACTTCATTCTCGATTCAAACATTGGCACTATTTGTTCTGTAAGAATTGGTAAATATATTGTATTTAATAGTACAAATATCGCTGTAGAAAATATGTTTTACATTGACTATCATCTTTGGCAATATTATTAATATTACATTTTTATTAGGGTTTAACAGCGTAGCCTACTTAAGGTCTTGCTGGACCCCTTGATCGATTTTCAGAACACCTGTTGTGTTTAGTCTATTAATCAGACGAATATAAGTCTGTACCATGTATATGTATATATTTTTGAAAAGCCTGAATACCCAGGAATACGAATATGTAAATGTGGTGAAAATCCAATGATTACTTTTTAAAATATTGCAAAAAAGGTTAATGTCAATAGAAAAAAATAGACGTCATTTTTCAATGTAAATTTATGCATCCTTTTATTAGGTGAACCTTTGCCTAAAAAGTGGAAGTTACAGAACCGTTTACTAAAATTTCAAGACTACAGTACTTATGGGGGCTTAGCAACAAATACATGAGCCGTATTTCTGTATTTTAACAAGGCTAATGGGCGGTTTCAAGTCTTGTTTGGCATATGAAATGTGTTCGGAAGATCAGTATATCAAATATTATTGGACATAGCTAATTGAACCCATAATAACCTGTAATTTTACAAAACTTGAAATAACACTGTTATGTGCACTCTAACAATGTATCTCTAAACAACGCACCATTGCATGATAGACATTTACAGATAACGAGGGCTGCATCTAGATCGAACGAAACTGTTTATGTTAATGCTTTATTTCGCCAATTACCCGTTCTCTAGACTCGGTTTGCTAGTTTGTTGCTATGGGTTATAAAGCAGTTGAAATATATCACCGTTTTGTGAGCTCATGGCGTAACTGTTATAGCATTTCTTGAAGCACAGCAGACTCATTATTACCAAGTTCTTAATTGAATAAAACGGAGAGGTCGTTCGGTAAGCTTTGCCGTGTCGCTATGTGTCACATGTTCCATAATATATCCTCAACCATAACGGTGACGTGGAGTTCACGAGACATAAATGCCGCGGGGAGTCTTTAAGCCGTCAACCCATCACTATTTTTGTTTTAACGCCCTTTGTCACATCATTATAAGACTGACAGATAGGTAACACCTTCACAGGCATTCCATACGCTAAACAACTGTCATCTCACACACAGTTTCGGTCACCATGAGATGCATGACGTACCACTAAGCTAATGACGATAACACACAGAATGGTGTATCATCAATATCGTTTGTTTGTTTGTTTGGGGTTTAACGTCGTACTCAATGGTATTTCACTTATATGACGACGATTTGTCCACTTCACATTGCTCCTTACCTAATTACGGTGGAAGAGCGAGAGGAAACCGCGTAAAAACAACCCCCGTGATTGCCATATCCACATCCTGTGACTAGCTCATATACCTGATGGTTGACAGACGGACTCGATCCTCTGAACGGTAAATCGAAGTAGGATTTGAAAGCACATACGCTACCACTAATCTACGGCCGTCGGGCCATAAATATCGTAACAGGTTACTTATCTTTCTACTGTTAAACCTTCTTTGGATATAAAATAAATCAGCTAACTGGTTTCCGGATACCTTTATCCAATAAACCAAGTCATTAATGACACGAGAGGCAACATGGACTTCGGCCACCAGTGTTCCGTGGATGAGTCAGATCAGTCAAGTCAGGCGGCTTTTAAGAAACTGTACCTGACACAATTTTACATAATGGCACAATATGTTCAAGGAATTATAGCAACCTCAGAAGACTATCTTACATTTAGTGCTTAATAAATGAAGATTGTTAACTAATTACGCTACTTTCGGCGCTTTGCGGTTTATTTTACCTCTTATAGCGTATATCCGCTCACCAGGCGAACAGCTCAACTCCACAGGGGCTCGGTACCATAGAGGCCGTCACTGTATACAGAGAAAAGACAAGGGAGGACACTCACTTTCGAGCCAGC
>JAVFBX010041834.1:0-17563 GCA_034783855.1 Mopalia kennerleyi | reverse complement strand
AGGTATGTGAACCAGAAACCACCAGGTATGTGAACCAGAAACCTTCAGGTATGTGAACCAGAAACCACCAGGTATGTGAACCAGAAACCACCAGGTATGTGACATAGAAACCACCAGGTATGTGAACCAGAAACCACCAGGTATGTGAACCAGAAACCACCAGGTATGTGAACCAGAAACCACCAGGTATGTGAACCAGAAACATCATGGCACACATCACTCAAATTTAATATTCCAAAACAATAGGTCAATCATAAAAATCAATAAGCTACAAACACTGCACCCTTGCAATGCATTATGTTGTTCAAGCTTTATACCTATAGATTTATCAGGACCACTTTATCATTCATACATTTAATTCTTTATTTTGATAGCATATATTTCGTATTTAGTCTTGTTCTTTATTTAAAATAATGTATATATTTTTTTGACGTTTCACAGAGACTTGTAAAAGGGACCCTCGGACTCTTGAAGGCAGCACAATTCTTGGAGTTATTAGAGATATGGACAATGTGCCCGGAAGAAACTCTGCCAATTCTTTGGACAGTATTAATAGTTTGTTAAGAACTATTGTTTTGACTTTCGGTTTCGTCATAGTTTTGTTTACAGACCGACTTTGTTTAAGGTGACGTCATTGACTGTGATGTCAGAGCCTACATATCTTATTATATTAGCTTTAAGATGAACAGATCCTACAAGAGATGATATATTATTGACGTGTGAATGGGATGAATGACTGGACTTGATGGCTGTGAATATATGCGGACTTGTACATGGTGAATAAAGAGTTAGTGAGCTTAATTTTTAAATCTGGATTTTTCCCGACGAATAACATTCCCTGTAAATAATACCAAAAGATGTACATATATCCCATATCTCACTAACGAACTCCTTTTGTGAACTGTGAACAATTGTTTCCATGGTGGTTGTCATTTGAGATTTTGTGCATAGGACGGAATTCTCGGCTGGATGAAATGAATTTATATCTCAATGGACGGGCAGGTATTTGTCAGGTTTCACGATGATACATCAATTCATTCTTTGGATACAAAAACATTTGAACTCTATCTACTGAATGAAAATAGTTTGATGTATATCCGTGGAAAATGAATTTCAGGGAGAATATATTCACCTATCCACAGCGGGAATTCAAACTGCGTAGGTAAAACACGCAAGCTCAACGAATAGGGGGAATGTCTGTGAAGAGAGCAATTTTTGTTTGGCAACTTCATACAAGAGCTAAGGTGTTGTGAAAAGACAACATATATCACAGACAATACAGGTGAAATTGTGATATAAAATATAACTGTGTAACAAAGACCAGTAAATGCTACACAACCCTGTTATCGAAATTGCCTGGCTGGATTTCACTGTTGTCTTATATATTTCATTGTAATTGTTAACAACATGTCTATGTGATGACGTCACTGTTTCACATGGCCCTCGGAAGTTCCGCCATATTGATCTGTTGAGCACAAGTTATCGGACTTGCTTTCTGACCTGTGTGTCTCAAGTAGGTCTGGCGGTTTCTGTACATACAAATATTGTTATCACCCTTGTGCGAATGTCAACCAAATTTCGTCCAAAGACTGCTCGATTGTCACTTGTGGCTGTTGTTGGTGAATTATTACTGCAATTGAACTGAATTAGTTAAGAATATGCGGCGCCCGTGCTATCTGATTAAGGCAAAAAACACTTGAATTTCGGGGAAATGGAAATCAACAAATTTTTTTTTCATAAAATTTTATAATTGTTTTCAGAAGCTGCGATGTGGCTAAACGAGTAGTTAAATTTATTAGTGGGCTTTCATATTAGTAAATTATATGGTAATAAATAAAAAGCTTTGGCTGATCTCTAGTAAACTTTAATTCATCAGGCATAGTTTAATTGGTGAGAATAGATTTGTTCTCAGAAACAGTATTATATCATAAAGATAACGAGGCTCTTGACATTTGAGATAGGAGAGCTACTGTGCGCATGCGCGTGTATTTCGCTCAATCTTACTTGCCAAATAAGACTACCCTTCACGTGATGGTGGGTGGAAAATTTTGGGGGGTGGGTTTGGGGATATTGTGCCTTACAGTGACGGCTTCAATATAACACAATCTGAGGGTTTGTAGCTTCACCTTTTGAAACGCACTCACTGTTTCTGTTCCGTATTTATAAATGTTAATACGTCACGAATACCTCTCTATTGGTTGGAGAGAAATACTTTATCTGTATATTATGATCGAAACTGTATTTAAAGTTATGTGCTAATGACTTACAACATTGGAGATTGCTTTCGCGTTAAAGGTTGTTTCTTTAGCGTTATGCTTTATATTGAATTCATATGACTTTCTGTAATAACAATTTCAGCGTAACAGCTTCGTTACTCCATTGTGACATTTGCCCGCGATTCAATATATATATATAAAGTTTTTTTTATATATAGTGCTGTTAAACAAATTAATCCAGAGCACAAATTGAGATGACCATTGGTAATTATTATTTTTGTTCCTATGTATTTATCGGTGCACAGCGTTGAGGATTATTGTGTATATTTTGATTTTGTATTCGTGATGGATTATATATTGTGAATAAAATGGAGATTGGTTCTAATATGAGCAGTTTTATTTAGTTCTGTTTTAAAATATTTTATAATTTCACTTTCAGAGTGAGAATTATAAAAGATTAATAACTATCTCTTCGATTGTGGTTGAAACGATTCTCGTACGTTTGTACGCTACTCTCCGATTGTGTGGGAGCGGATGGTGCACTTGTTGATTTGTAGGTCGAGAATAGGGTACCAGGTGAATCAGAAATGACGAAAACAGCATCGTTAGTTCTTATAGGCGTATCCATAAACCATTCTAACTCACCGGGGAAATTCACGATACATCATAACACACCAGGAGACTCATTTTCACTCGTCAGGATAATCAGTATAACATTCTGAATTTCTGAATCACCAGGACAATCAGTTTTACATTCTGAGTATCAATCTAACATTCTGACTAACTGACAAATCAGTCTTATATTCGACTCACCAGGAGAATCCGTGTTACATTCTGACTCAATCGAACAATCTGTTGACTTTCTGACTCACACGGACAATTCGTTTACATTCGGACTCACCAGGAGAATCCGTGTTACATTCTGACTCACCCGGTCAATCCGTTTAGTTTGTCTCACGTACAATCCGTTTACACGCGGACTCACTCGGACAATCCGTTTATTTTCTGACTAACCAGAAGAATCTGTGTTATATTCTGACTCACTCGGACAATCTGTTTACTTTCGGACTCACACGGACAATCCGTTTACTTTCTGACTCACACGGACAATCTGTTTACTTTCTGACTCACACGGACAATCCGTTAACTTTATGACTCACACGGACAATCCGTTTACTTTCTGACACACGGACAATCCGTTAACTTTCTGACTCACACGGACAATCCGTTTACTTTTTGACTCACACGGACGATCCGTTTACTTTCTGACTCTCACAGACAATCCGTTTACTTTCTGACTCACACGGACAATCCGTTTACTTTCTGACTCACACGGACAATCCGTTAACTTTTTGACTCTCACGGACAATCCGTTTGCTTTCTCACTCATACGGACAATCCGTTTACTTTCTGACTAATCAGGAGAATCCGTGTAACATTCTGATTAACCAGGAGAATCCGTGTTACATTCTGACTCATTCGGACAATCCGTTTACTTTCTGACTCACACGGACAATCCGTTTACTTTCTGACTCACTCGGACAATCCGTTTACTTTCTGACTAACCAGGAGAATCCGTGTTACATTCTGACTCACTCGGACAATCTGTTTACTTTCTGACTAGCACGGACAATCCGTTTAGTTTCTGACTCACACGGACAATCCGTTTACTTTCTGACTCGCTCGAAGAATCGGTTTACTTTCTGACTAATCAGGAGAAACCGTGTTACATTTTGACTCACTCGAAGAATCGGTTTACTTTCAGACTAACCGGTAGAATCCATTTACTTTCTGACTAACCAGGAGAATCCGTTTACTGTCTGAATAACTAGGAGAATCAGTTTACATTCCGACAAACAATGATAACCAGTTAACTTTCTGACTAACCAGGAGAATCAGTGATATTTCTGTCTTACCAGCAGAATTGGGCTAACCACAAGAATCAGTTTACTTTTCGGATCAACCAGGAGTATTTCAATTTGTGACTAAGCATGAGAAACAGTTTACGTACTGACTTACCAGGAGAATCAGTTTACTGCCTGACTAACCACAAGAATGAGTTTAGTTACCGACTTACCCGGAGAATCGGTGTACTGTCTGACTAACCTGGAGAATCCGTGTACTGTCTGACTAGCCAGGAGAATCCGTGTACTGTCTGACTAACCAGGAGAATCCGTGTACTGTCTGATTTACCAGGAGAATCCGTGCACTGTCTGACTAACCAGGAGAATTCGTGTACTGTCTGACTAACCACAAGAATGAGTTTAGTTACCGACTTACCCGGAGAATCCGTGTACTGTCTGACTTACCTGGAGAATCCGTGTACTGTCTGCCTAACCAGGAGAATCCGTGTATTGTCTCACTTACCAGGAGAATCCGTGTACTGTCCGACTTACCAGGAGAATCCGTGTACTGTCTGACTAACCAGGAGAATCCGTGTACTGTCTGACTTACCTGGATAATCCATGTACTGTCTGACTAACCAGGAGAATCCGTGTACTGTCTGACTTACCAGAAGAATCAGTTTACTGTCTGACTTACCAGGAGAATCCGTGTATTGTCTGACTTACCAGGAGAATCCGTGTACTGTCTGACTTACCAAGAGAATCCGTGTACTGTCTGACTAACCAGGAGAATCCGTGTATTGTCTGACTTACCAGGAGAATCCGTGTACTGTCTGACTTACTAGGAGAATCCGTGTACTGTCTGACTAACCAGGAGAATCATCTGTGTACTGTCTGACTAACCAGGAGAATCCGTGTACTGTCTGACTTACCAGGAGAATCAGTTTACTGTCTGACTTACCAGGAGAATCCGTGTACTGTCTGACTAGCCAGGAGAATCCGTGTACTGCCTGACTAAGCAGGAGAATCCGTGTACTGTCTGACTTACCAGGAGAATCAGTTTACTGTCTGACTTACCAGGAGAATTCGTGTACTGTCTGACTAACCAGGAGAATCCGTGTATTGTCTGACTTACCAGGAGAATCCGTGTATTGTCTCACTTACCAGGAGAATTCGTGTACTGTCTGACTTACTAGGAGAATCCGTGCATTGTTTGGCTAATCAGGAGAATCCGTGTACTGTCTGACTAATCAGGAGAATCCGTGTACTGTCTGACAAACCAGGAGAATCCGTGTACTGTCTGACTTACCAGGAGAATCAGTTTACTGTCTGACTTACGAGGAGAATTCGTGTACTGCCTGACTAACCAGGAGAATCCGTGTATTGCCTGACTTACCAGGAGAATCCGTGTACTGTCTGACTAACCAGGAGAATCAGTTTACTGTCTGACTTACCAGGAGAATCAGTTTACTGTCTGACTAACCAGGAGAATCAGTTTACTGTCTGACTAACCAGGAGAATCAGTTCAATTTATGACTAGCCAGGAGAAACAGTTTACTTTCCGATAGCCATGAGAAACAGCTTACTTTCTGAGCCAAATCTTGTGACTCGTCGACAGACGGACGCGATCCCGTGAACGGTACATCGGTACATCGAATTAAGTAGGCGTTAGAAAGACCACTCGCTAATCACTACGCCACGGCTGCCGGCTACAGCTTATGCAGTTTGAAAATGGCAACTCGACTGAAGGATCATCGCATGGCCTGTTCAATTCAAAACAGAACATAGCAAAACACATCAAACAGAAGATAAAACTCCAGATCTCCGGCCGACACAACGTCACAATAAGCGTTTATATCTGGCCAAAATCCCCCAATGCTGCCCCATCAATTGTGCTTCATGATGTACTGATGTAATTAGAGAGAATATATGTTTCACTTATACTATCAACACTGAGAGTGAAAAAATGTATACATGAAAATAGAACTATACTCAACGATTGATATAACTGTGCGAAAACTAGAAAGACCATTAAGGCACCAATAAAATCGTGATTGCCTCTAGTATGGATATATAAATGATTGTTTTGAACAAGTAACTGAATGAAGTGATAGGACGTTTCAAACACCCCCCAGCCCAGACTTGCCTACTCGGTGTATTCTGGGGTATTTTGTAAACATAATTTATGTTGAATATCACGGAAAGACCATTAAAATACTCACAGAAATTAAAACTTCTATGCAAAATACATACTGGCAAGAATATAATAATAAAAGTAATGTTTTTACGCATACATTTTTTCTAGGGTAGTTAGGCCTAGTTTTTAACTCTTCTGTGTTTTTTACTTTTCTGCAGTTTTTGTACTTTTTCTCTGTTTTTTTACTTTTTTCTGTTCTTTCCTAGACTTTCCTACGAAAAAAAGAGAAAAGTAAAAGAACAGAGAAAAGTAGAAAAAAGGCAGAAAGTAAAAAAAACACAGAAAAGTAAAAAAACAGAGAAAAGTACAAAAAACGCAGAAAAGTAGAAAACAAAGAAAAGTGAAAAACAGAGAAAAGTAAAAACCGTGTATGTCCGCTATGGGCCACCGTACTAATCGAGCATGAAAAAAATCAATGCATTAATGTAAATGCCATGTTTAGCGAATTTAAGCTGCTACCATATGTATGGAACAGATTGGTGTCAACAATCTACAGCTATTTCAACATTGCCTCCTATTAAATCCATTCTTGTTCAATATTAATTAGTACTGTATGACACTAAATCATGACTGTTAATACAGGATAAAATTATCCTACCTGCAGAGCATTTCAAGGACTTAACTAGAGAGGGATATAAAACTAATCAAACTTTGTAGATCTGTGTTTAAAATGATCTTACAATCGCCTAGCAAACAAATTGAGCGGCGACAGAAAGTGGTCATCTGGTGCTTGGTTCGCGCTGTTCGTGAGACTTTCTCGGCGATTCAGGATTACCACAGTAAACGATAGCGCTCGCGAATCAATAAGAACAATATGGAATAATAACTGAGGACATGGGCCCAGCGCATAAAGAGGCGTGGCTTGATTGGCTAGACATAGAATCCCCACACGTCTCTATGAAGGGTTTATAAGCCTATCCTGGTTGTTAAGAGCCGGGTCATGTGTCTAAGCAACTCCATGATCTTTACCTAGCATAATTACCCAGCAAAACAGATTGCCTCTCTTTTCCAAGACATCGGATTGTTTGTCTTGGACGATTTGTAAGTAGGCTTGGCATCGAAAACTGCAAAACGACACTGTTGTCATTGAAGACGCGGAAATAGGTATAGGAAATGATTTCAGTCTGTAGACACGAATTGCAATAGCAAGTGGAAATGGCGACCGTATTCTATTGATTTGAAGATTCCTCTAATAATAAACTGCCCTGGTATATAGTATAATCGATTGCCTTTAATGACTGGCATAAATGAGAAAGGAAAAGTAGCACGTCTAAGAAAATTCTCGGTTCTATTTGCTCTTTTCTCCGCTAACAGAACCTTTGCTCTTTTAGAAATACGGTTAATTTCCATTGCACCTTGGCATCACTGTTGACATTCCCATGCACAACCACGCCGCTCGATCTATAGAATCAACAGGGAGGTTGGCAAATGGTATCAGAACATGAACACATTTTATCATCGACATTATAAGCAGAATATCACTTTTTAAAGACAATTGTTTAATGAAAATCCATAAACTATATATCCATATAATTATAATACACGCCGTTCATTCAACCTCAAACACTTGTTGTACAATGTTAAAGGTGCAATCTCACGCCTAGCCAAGCTGACAATACCACATTTGACTATATGGAATCTGATTTCAATTGTAACGTTTTTGTTCTATATCTTCTTCTACATAGCTTCCTTAAACATATTAGCATCAAAGAATTCTTTTTAACTAGCTAATAACATTGTTATGATTAAATGCGCAAATAAATTTGTAGATCTGAATATGCGTTTATTTTCAACGAAACTATCAAAAGATTTTACCGCTTTTCATGCGACCCATCAATTATCTTGGCCGCTTTAACTGACGACACAGCTGCATGCACACATGGCGCCATGGACTCGTTTTTCGGCGATGCCCCCCCCCCCCCCCCAGCAAAATGCTGTCGTTTTCATGGGAACAACGTAAAAAAAGTCCACTATCTTTACTAATCAATGTTTACTAAGTTACCTTCATCCATCATGTTCAGCGTTTGTTATGCACAATAAATGCTTGATCTATAAAATATGTCTTTGTCAGCCATTTTTACAAAGATATTTGTTTTTTAAAAAGGGCGTTTCCACATCACGTGACGCATTTCACTTTGCCGCTTAAATATTAGGCAGCCAAATATCAATATAGCCTACTCACCAAAAGAAACACAAGGAGATCTTTTTCTAAAAGATACTAAAGAGAGGTCTTCCCTATAACGTCGTTTCGACAGTTGGGTCGTGTGTTTGGGCTTCTGCATCACTTTATGACCGAATGTCAGTCACCAATTAAGTCGCCGTATGTTGACATGATTAAGTGGTTTATACCACCTGTAGACAACGGAAGGTTGCCTAATATACTCTTTGTTGAACAACCCTAAGCAAGCGTTCTAAAACACCTGGTTTATCATGGGTTTTTTTTCGACTAAAACGCACCCGTTCTTAAGCAGTTAAATGAATTCGCGTATAATCTATTTTTGAGGGCATCTCTGTGATCTCGCTTTGACGTGTCGCCATTTCTGATTGAGTGCAGAACTTTGTAAACTGTTTTCATTTCGTGTGAGGTAGACACAATTGGCTGTTATTGAGACACTGGAGTTCAGAGGTGTTTACAGTGCTGATAAGTTTTTATTTGTAATAATACTTTGTCAAATATGACACTGGTTCATATATACAAATAAATATGGATATTTAATGATTTGAAAATGGAGATTTCAAACACAACCCCACTGGAAAGGGCTGTAGCTCAATATGAAGGTGGACATGCTATATTTATTTTGTTCAATTCCTAAAGTCTTAAAATTGAGAGGGGTACCCAGCAAACTGTAAAAGTGGGGGAGCGCAGAGAAGCTACCAGTTCCATAATTAGAAACATTTTAAACTGAACTAATCTAACACAATGTCACGAAAAACTAAGAAACATTAACATTTCGTGATCTGAACGTTTACCGTGTTCACTACGCTGTAGCCCCAACAGACTGAAGCTCCAGCTCCGCATATGAAGGACACAAAGAAGTGATTTTCGCTTCTTCTTCCTAACATTTGTTTATACATGTTTTTTTAACTGGTAAGGAATCAATTTATTATATCGTTTATTGACATTTTCCATCATACCTAAGTTCTGAAAAAAAAGGAGACGCAGTACTGAGACTCCAGCAGAGCTATGTGTTTGTAAGACTGTATAAACAGCCTACAAACAATCAGCCAGATTCAAGCAACCAACACCACGGTTTCTAATAAGTTGGGCGTCATGTGAATAACTTTGATACAATCCGACATGGTTCTGCAAAGCATGGTATGCTGTCATGGTTAGAAACAAGAGTTTATTTAGAAAGGAATGGATTGTGTTATTCCTCATGCCCATCTGATATTACTGTTTAATTGTCTTACTCCGTCGTTAACAAGTTCGCAGTTCAGTTCGCAATGTAGACACAGTCAGCAGACCTATACTACCGGTAATAGTCCTAGCTGATCACATTCTTATGTTTGAACAACATGGTCTTTACGGGGGCTTTTATTCCATAAAAATAATTCGAGACCACCATATAATGGTTGACACCTGTCAAAGACCATTGCCATTAGAGCTGGGAATACAGAACCTATAATTCTGCCATCATAACCGAAGTGACAAGCTGATCGATAGGGACCAAACCTGCCACTTTTATGCTAAATGGAAACTGCATTGTTTTAATCCTGTTCAACTTGACGAATTGCGAAACGCATGCACATCATTAGATAAACACGCAGCATAGATTAAGCATAGATCAATACATAAAACAAACAAAAAAGATCAGACACGTTCAAATTATAACAAATATTAATTTGTTGCCCAGTAACCGCTAAACAACAGCACAATGATAGAGAAAATGACAAAAACTGACTATAAGTATCGGATAGTTAATTGGGTGGACAAAGACTAGTGACAAATTGCTTATTATTGGTTACATTGTACCCGATCATAAGGAGTGTATACGTTATTTAGGCCTACATGCCCACCGCGATTGGTAACAAAAAACATGGCCCTTATCAATGTCATTCGATGCCATTCTGCTTCAAAATCGTGTATTAAGCAAAAAAATGTCAATTTACTTGTCTAATGGAAATTCATGTTTGTATGTTCGATTGTCATCTAGGTAGCTTGCGTCCTATCATACACTGTAGGAAAAGATATGGGCCAGAAAAGGGAGGAATTGTCCGGTGATAACAAACACAATCGGGAAACATTATCACTGCCGTTTGAAGCGCTAACTCAACGTAGAATACAAACTGACTCAATTAGAAACAATTGTCTCAAAGCACCAGCCAGGTTTTTTTTACTTCCAATGCCTGCCAGCGATATACAGTTGCTCAACTAGTTCAAATGTTGGTTGAATATTGAACGCTAAGAAAATTTGGTGTGGTTTTATGAACAAGCCATATCAACGGTATTTGTGTTATTGTGGGATCACACTGTCTTAGTGTGAACACATGTCGGCCATACGAACCACTCATCCAACCAAAGATTCCCACCAACCAGATGGCCGAGTCGTCCATTTGGCGGGAATTTACTGCTAACAAATTGATACTCGAACTTTGGGACAGGGAGTTCGATTTCCAGACATGTCGCAGTCAGGTCTTGGAATTATGTTCAAACTAAGAGGGTGTTGTCATAATATTACCAACCTTCTGATATTTGTTATTGTATTTTGTTCTGGAATCCTCAGTTCTGCTATTCTATATTTTTATATACGCTAAATTTTAAATTAATCAAATACTATATAGTTCGTTCAATATGTGATGGTGGTTAATTAAAACGAATCAAATCAATCGACTAAATCAAGGAACGTATAAAATTGTTGTGTTTAATTTAATTTGTAAAAAGTTGTTTTTTGCTTTGATATATTTTGCAAATTATTAATTACTGCTCTTGGCACTGTTATTGACTGTCATCCTTGTAAAATTAACATATACTTGTTAAAGATAACTTTGGCAAGTTAAAATGTGACTAAACTTTACAAAAGTGTTTAACTGTTCTTAAGTTTTTATACTCTACCTGACCTTAAAGATCAGTTGTTCATTGCTCTGCTCTATGCAGCTAAGTATGAAGTAAACACTGCTATTTTGTAGATGAAAATACGTAAAAGCAGGTATATATATGACAGTCTGGGCTGTTTCCTCTTGCCGTGCCATATGTCAAGGTAATTGTCTACCTTGGACCGTCGCCAGACTCTCAATTAGTAATATCAGTCTTGGTCAACAGACGTCCGAGATACAATATTCATAACTATGTACTCGGAGAGTTTTACACGTTTTAGCATGCTCATCACGGCGGCTTTTATTATATAATAAAACTAAGCGATAGTCGGTGTGATGGTGATGGCTGATGGATGGCCCGTCGCTTCGCCAGACACTTGTTAACGCTGGCTATAGGACATACTAATGAAGGGTTGTCCTACAGGTACCATATGGTAGCTATAACTATACCTATCGGGACACGTTTATGACATATGTAGACAAATCCATAACTTGTATATGTAGTGGAGATATTAAGAATTAACAATCTCTTCTTCGCTACTCTTTCTATAATGTATAGAAGAACACATATAGTACTGTTGATGACTGATGATGATTTACATAATATTGGTGTGAGCCAGTCTCGCGGAGTCACTGTTCTAGAGAGTTAGAGGCAAAATCAAAAGAAAGCCCTTGTCTTATCGCGACTTTCATATTTCTGGATAAAGTCGGATAGTGAAAGTTTTTACATTTCATTCCTTTTAGGTTTTTAAGCAATGGCGTTTGCATAAACATATACATTATTTATAACTAGGCAATATAAACAAATGTATAACGAGAAAAAAAGAAAGGGACACCAAGCCGGAAAGGAAGAAGATGAAACGTTTTTAATAATCTATATTTAACTTCATCTATCTGTCGAAAAACAGATCAGATGGATAACACTTGGCGATTTAATAGTGTGTGGCTGGTACAAATGCCTGTTGGAGTCCTAGGGTCCATCCAGGCCCCAGAGGCACTGAAGAGATCTAAGCTCTTTGGTATAATCATATTAAGGTTTTCAATCTTGCGAATTCTATCATATAGCCTCGCTGTTTTCCTGTAAACAAATTCATAAGTAATTTGTTTGGATGACACCTATATAGTGCCGCTCCTGAATATGTACGGTTATATTTGTGAACAATATGGAATAAGGCTTGTTCGAGAGATTAAAATTGTTCGAGAGATTAAAAAGAAATTTAAAAGTAAAATTTATTGTTTGTTTGTTTGTTTGTCTGATTGGGGTTTAACGTCGTACTCAATGGTTTTTCACTTATATGACGACGGATTGTCCACTTAACAATGTTCCTGGCCTAATTACTGTGGAAAACCGGGACGAAACTTCGTAAAAACCACCCCCGCGATTGCCGGAGCCACAGCGTGTGGCTCACTCATATACATGGGGGTCGACAGAAAAGTAAAATAAAAAGTAAAATTTAAATATCGGAAATATTTCGGGAGTGGAAAGTGAAATAATAACCCAGAATATAATGCTATAAATATTGTTCAAGGGACATGTGGAATGAGGGGTTTTAAGAATGAGTACCCTTTGCGCCATTAACGAGACCAGTCTGTGATTACAACAATGTTAGAATAAGACTGTGAACTCCAATTGAGATTTTACATCTGTTTTATACCACTGGTTTATATCGTTGTCGTAAAAGCTATACACAATATAGTTGCCGTTGTCATGGTGGTATCGGCCAATCAACGCTTTTGTTAATTATGAGATATGAAGATGAAGTACTGTCTTGGTTTGTTTTAACTGGATTCATTGTGTATGTATGTGTCTAGGTTTCGATAAATAGCTGTTTTGCCACTCATCGTCTTAAACAACAGTTTTTAGTTCTTGCTTCTCAATTTTTGTTTTCTGTTTTTGTGGAAAATCGTTGGCGATAAATCTGTATTGTGCACATTAGTTTGTCTACAAAATAGGGGAATATCACCAAGGTAGTGTGGGAAAAGGAAAGCACATATCACCAGTGGCGTGGAAAACCCTCCGGCACAGCCGGCTTTGAAGGCAGTAATCTGTTTAGGACAAACGTTCCACTGGCTAATGGGTAGCATGGCTCCCCATTAAGGACTGTCAAAGACTATTATATACCCCAGTAGTTACACAAATATAACGCCTTTGCCTAAACACAAGAAAGTGGGAAGACAAGTAGATTCTATCAATACAGTTAGATGAGATCTTCGCCAGGCGAAGACAACTAAGATTTTAGGTTTCGGCTAAGAGCGTATGAAGTAAGAATACTTTGGAAGGAATGATGTCGACTGTTGACAGGTATTCCCAGCGACCTAGCAGCGTAGCGGTAGCCTGTAACGTAAGCGCTCAATGGTTAACGCTCCTTGTATTTATTTGGTATAGGTCATAAGATTTGTTACAAAAAGCCTTTTTCCTGCATGAAATAGTTTAGAGCTCAGGTCCATCTGGGAACGAAAATAAAACATCATATTTCATAATTATGAATATTTCCGATACATGCAGCAACGTATCTGAAAAAGTCAAACTTTCATATCTCATTTCTTTTAATACAATGTTCGGAAGAACAAACTTAAGGCATATTATAATATAGATTTACGTTCACTCGAGCTTAGCCTGAATATCATAAGCTTGATTAATATAAATACTATTACTCAATATATATAAAATATATAACCATTTGCTTGAAAAAGAGACAGAAGCCAAATAAATACCGGCTGGGAGAGCTGTGTAGATGTGATGACATTTACTGCTGGCGATTGTTTGTTTACTTATGGAGTCACTGGTTTCGAACCCTGTGCAGGTTTTCAGCCTTCGATAGTTCTGAGTCTCTGTACTAGCTATGGAACTGTGGTCCAAAACAAAAACAAATACAGTTATCATCTGCTAGTTAATATATACCTTTTCTTCAAAGCGCCGATCAGCATTTCAGTTAGGTCTGCGCTAGGGTGATAAACCCTTTGTAACGCCCACTGGTTCGAACAGAGATGTTGTCCGCATGTCAGTAAGGTCTGAACTGGGGTGTATTGCCCACTGATTCGAACAGGGACGTTCTCTGGTATGGTATGGTATGGAACCGAAAAGCATGCGGAAACTAGATACTGGTATGCCACGGTAGCCACCTCAGTTGTAGTTTGAAATTTTGTCTGCATCGGATTTCTAAGAACCTTTGTCGGCGACCATGAGACTTACATAGTGTCATATGGTTGTCAACCGACAAAGGTATTTGAGAACAGTGTAAAAAAATTGATAGCCGAACTTCAATAGCTGGCTGTTGGAGAAAGTTTTGGATTATATGCAAGTGGTAATAGATGAGAGCAGGTAAGGAGCTCTAAAATCAACCAGTTAGGTAATCGACTGACGTTTGTCACGTCACATTTATTTTCGGTGTAGTGGAAACCGATTATAGCGTTAGTTGTCTCAACAGTTGGACACAGGTAAGCTAAGGGGGAGTAACTCTTGATAGGAAAAAGTCGCTTGATATTGAAGCTGTACATTCAGTAGACACTAACTCGACGTTTGTTAGGCAAAGATATATGTTACACAAAGAGTAGAGGCTTATGTTTTATGGACATAAGTAGCTTTCCACAAAGGAATAACAGTCCCAGCAAATGTGTATCATATTACACAGCTGTGAGCCATCCATAGATTTATGTCAAAACCAGCCAGTATAATGGGCTATACCTTTTCTTTTCCCGAACAGTATCATCATTTATTCATGATGTTACTGCCAGTGACTTTAACGAGAAATCACAAAACAAGGCTGCCTGGACTTGTGTGTTGAATTGCTGAAATAATCATGATACCTGTGGAAAATATGCTCTATGTCCTTCGAACTGGACTTCTCGCTCTTACCCGAGGCTGTTCTACACGGTTCCAGTGTAATCAGTCTTAACTATATCCGTGCAATTGAGATGTCCAGCTAGTTTGCCTAAAGATAGCATTCCCATCTTTGAGTATAAAAGACATCCTGCCATGGCAACTAGATATGTCTTAGATCGAGAAAAAAAAAATAGTTCACAGAGACGAGGCCTGTAGTACTGCCATACTGATGATAATATCTGCGATAGCTCCAAGCAAATATCCCAATATAGGATCATATATTTTCAGAATAGGCCTAGATTACAAATCGTGGTAAAATATCTGTTATATTGTCTTGTTATCGCATTACACTGTGGGCTGTATACGATGACTCGCAATTACTAAGGTTATAATGGACTGCTATAACCATGTGATTCAATTAATTACTCTGTGTGTATATAAAATATCGATTTCGTATATAGTAAATGTGATGATTAAGGCGGACGAGAGACTGAAGTACGGTTTTCTGAGAGCTGAGTACTGACACGATGTACTGACGAGTTTATGAAATAAAAGCTATGTCTCATCCACATCATGAAAACTTTATGATTTTTGCATGTCAATTACATTAAATCGACACTATATACAAATGTTCTATATAATCTTGAATGTAAAATAAATTTGTTATGTTTCTTATTTGTGTAAGTACTGCACTAGTGGATGGGTGGTGGCTTTTTAAATCAATTTTTTTTCTGCGTGTCCCCGAATATATATCGGCGTTTGCGCTTGTTTCTCACTCAAGCGAATAAACACTTGTTAGTCTAAGAAATCATCTACTATAAAATGTTTGTTTGTTTGATTGGGGTTTTATAGTCGCTCTCTTTAAAGTCGCACTTTTACTGATATGTCGATGGAGTGTCCACGCCACACCCTGCCTTACCTAAATATGATAGCAAACCGGGCGGAAACCTAGTAAAATCTCTTATTGACAGAGCCACATTGGGTGAACCCGTGATCATTTTATCGAAGTGGGTTCTGTAGGCCACCACTGTACCACATTATTATGCTGGGAGAAATTCAATGTGATCTCCGCCCCACCCCAGGGGTCCAAGTCTCAGGGGCCCCACTAAGAAAAGGAGAACTTGCTCCCACCCAGAAAATCGAGCTTGCATGGAAATTTATTGCAATCAAATATTGGCTATATTTGTCTTAAACCAGCTTATGTTCATATATCAAAAGATTTATAAATGTTTAGATCAAAAACAAAAGAACAGAAAAAAAGGCGATTGAATAGAGGATATAGACGGGTGCACATATCCATGGAGATACTATGATACATTTATATTCAGGTATATTTAACATGGGAGACCTAACAGCTACACAATGAGCAAAAACCACACGACATGTTTAAGGGAATTGTAAGATGATGAGCCGTGGATAATGGTCGACTGGATCCAGAAAAATGTCTTGTCCAACACAGCTGTTCCTTAAGTGCTCTTTTCTTTATTTTAAGACTCTCCTAAAGTAATCTCTCATTCTTCTATCCTCTTTCTGAACTGGTCGAGTTCAATTAGGAAATAACATTCTTCTGGTGAGCCTCCGGCCGGATATTCTATCAAAAACTTACCCATCTTATAATGTGTTTAATATTAGGAGTGGTGTCTGGCAGAAACTCACCCTTAAAGACACCGATTTTTAGCAGAAGCAACTGTCTCTGGTCAGATGTATTGTGTTGAGAAGATCAGGGAGCCCTGGGCGACGTCTTAGGCTTTTAGTGGACTCGGTCATTTCCACGCCACTAATGGCTGTCATAGTAATATCTCTCTCCGCAGGATCATGGAAACTGAATTAACTCTTTACCCACTACCACTGCTTCTTTAAAAAATGTACTGCCATGGTATGTTGTTTTTTACTGATCAACATACTTTGATGTAAGTACACGGAGAGCAATATTACTTAAACAGCAGAGGACGTGTGGTTTCACAAAAAGTTAAAATAAACCAAAGCAATAAGTGAATAAACTACTCCCTGTTCTTCCAGAAAAGTGGTGTTTACTTCTAGCAATCTGATGTTTGATTCTATTATCTCAGCTACAGGGTGGCGCCTTCAAGAACAGGCAAGAACATATATACATGCCTGTGGTATATACACATAGGACATGAAAATAGCATGTGTGCAATAAACCTCTATGAATGAGAGTTCATTCAATGAAGTTATTTTAATATTTCATAACACACATTAATACTGTTAACATTCTATAATGGTGTTATACGGGTACTCGTTGTTAACATTCTATAATGGTGTTATACGGGTACTCGTTGTTAACATTCTATATTGGTGTTATACGGGTACTCGTTGTTAACATTCTATAATGGTGTTATACGGGCACTCGTTGTTAACATTCTATAATGGTGTTATACGGGTACTCGTTGTTAACATTCTATAATGGTGTTATACGGGTACTCGTTGT
>JAVFBX010041724.1:0-17565 GCA_034783855.1 Mopalia kennerleyi | reverse complement strand
AATTTAAATTTTCTGGAAGAATATTTAAATTTTATACTTTTAGTTAGCTAAAAAATACCACTTAGCCTACAAAGTTGTAGGTGGGATTAACGAAAAGCTTCTAACTTCGGCTTCTTCAGAAAAATAAGTATAACTCATTCGATTCTTGAATTACAACGAAAGTCCATATTTTGGGCGCTAGTGCCTCTTTAAGTACAACATAGAAATGGGTGAAAATGGCATATCGTTATTTCCAAATTTCATCATCAACGGTTTTTATCCAAATTTTCTGGACTTCCCGTCAGTATCGTATATTTACCGTATTAGCTCCTGTGGAACCTTCTTTATGACATTGGCGATGGTAAGACAAGTATTTATCCGGGTATGGCGTCATTTATGTTTTTGCCGTTTTAACGATTTAGCCAGATTCTATCTCTGTAATCGATAGCATAGGGGTTTTTTGCGGTAAAAAGTTGTATCGTATGTGCAATTTGTGTCACAAGTTTCATTTCATATTTCCTCACATTGTCACAGCGATTTTGCCCGATTGCACAGTTTTGTATAATTTGGAATTATAAAAGTGGAATGTGTAATCAATTTGACCAAATCAAACTTAAACTGGCTTTATGATTTAATCAAATCACATTCATTACACTCGTAATGTTTCACGTCGGGTTGACAGGCGTTTGTATCCATATATACTGTAATTGTGTGACATGAAAATATTAAAGGGACTTGAAAGAACTTTTGGTGATGGTAAAGACTTGGTAGTGGCAGTAAAGAAATTTGCAGTCCAATTGACAAACTATAGCAACACATTTTATTGTTCACCTTTATTTTCAAGTAAACGTAAATGCAAACTCAAATTAAACCAGCAGTTATGCGGCATACCGTCTTATTATCAACCGTTTAACATATCGTCCTCATTATTAATGTCAAAATGGAAGAAAAAAACATCAAATAAGAATTGTGTTTTTTTTATATTTTCAACCTTATGAGAGCGAGGGAAGATTCAAGGAATATCCCGAGTCAACATTGTGCACTTTGTGCACTGTGATCTCGCGGCTTATTTGTGAGGGATTGGGTAAATAATCTTTCTTCGATGTACCGTTCGCGGCAACGAGCCCGCCTGTTGTAAGACTGAGTCATACGATATGACTTCGCAAACCGAAGGATATTTTGTTTACGTGGTTTCCTCCAGGTTTTCCACCGTATGTATGCAAGCAACTGTGTGAAACGTACACTCCTTCGGCATATCAGTGAAATACTATTGCGTACAACGTTAAACACCAAACAAATATACGTCGTCTCGAACCATATCTGTAATGGGCCGCCTTAAAGGAGAGGATGGATACTCAGAGTAGTGTTTTGAACACCATTTGATCGACTTTTTAAATTTTCTCATAAACTACGTGTGTTACGTTATAATGTATAGCAATATAATTATTATATAGACTCAAGAAAAAAACATCGCTTACTAATAATAAAGTGTACTGTAGCAGGTATCTACCTGCTCGATAACTTAAAAAAAATAATAATAATAAGATAGAACAGGCCTCTGTATTTTTTTTACCGCCGGGTTTACATAATATTTTTTCTTTTATCTAATTTACATACTTGGCGTTTTGAACAAATGAATTTATATCAACTTTACTATCTGATTATATGTTGTGGGATGAAGGTGAGTGCGATCACAAAATGCTTACGTTGTTTTCACTGTTTCTGTACATCCTCACTCCTTCGATGTCCATGTCGTCCAGTCACTTACCGTATGCTCTTGATAAGTGAGTGTGTTATTTCGTGTGCATATCAGCATTTACGAATCCTTACTTGTGTTTCGATGTATGCCATTGCCAATATTGCATTTCCATGTAAAACACTGTTAAACGTTGTTTACCATGTAATTATATCCACTATGTTTGTATGGCCTTTTAATCTATTTATAACTATTATTTCAACTTTTGACAACAAACTGGAATTGTTGGCATCATCGTCTAGTTTAAGATGTATAGAACCGTTGGTATATACTGTGAAAGACGATGTGTTGGAGATCAGGTTATTTTTATGTTACGGGCAAATATACAGTGGCAAGGCGACAGACTTCATTATTATGTTAGTGACATGTACAGATCAATCATTGCCCTTCAACATTTCTCATTAGTTCCTGTGTATTACCCATGGGAAATGAAGGTTCAATCGTCTCTACAATAATTAATATAAATAAATGAAACCCAGATAACGACATGGTCTGATTAATTTTATATAAAAATGTATTTGTGTTTATATATATAAAACTCAGGGGTATTTCAATGATTTATTTGTATTGCCGTTATTTGCTGAATATTGGCGAAATAAACTTCTCCATCAGCACCACAATTACAATAAACTTCCCACATAAACACTTGTCTCGAAAAGCATATTTAAAGGCCTTTAACAACACATTTGATGTCAGTCAACAATAAAATGTGTCGTAGAGCTAACTACAGTGCTTTTAAATAACATTGCCGTCTTTTAAAACTAATGTTATTTGCTTTGTTTTTTCTATTCGCCCACCCATAGTTAAGTTTCGTACTAAAACAATGAGCCAACCATTAAATGTACCAGCATATAGATACACACACATGAAAAGTTATATATAATGTTTACATATTTCAGCTGAGTCCGGTATGTCGTTTCTGTCGTGCTAAGCCAAGAATAAAAGAGAGGTTTGCTTGATGAAATATATAAATGCTTGTAAACATTTGCCAGAAAGCATGTTCTACCCGCGTCAACATTCCATTATATATCAATCAAATATTGAAAAGTGAGGCTGGGTAAGGCTTTTGCATATATAATGAAAAGATTCACAAACTAGCTGATACTATATCTGTCCAGGAAGATAACCATACTATGAACTAGTCCCTCCACAGTTTGAAAAAATCCATTTTTGACATACAGATAAATATTGCACTATCTAATTTAACATCATCTTCTCTAGCCAAGGGTTGTATATCCGAGCAACTCTGCATTACAACCCTTGGCGGATAACTCGGGTATGATGGGACTCGGCTTCATAGCGATTGATTAGATGCATGGGTACTTCGACGCATCCAATTAGATATTTCGAACTTGTTTGGGGTATTCAACCAACTCAGTGAAATTATTCACCTACCGCTACAGACACCAAATCACCGTATGTATGCCAACAATGCGGTGAATCGAACATTGGCCGTTGTATTACCTTCAAAGATGCTGCCCAGGCACAAGTCAGTTGGGGGTCCAACGGACTTCCAACACATGCTTATGTCAAGGCATGGTTTCAGCAGGTGTAATCCCGGTAAATATAGCGAATCAAACCTAGTATATATTATGATGAACTCTTCATTTCAAATTTGTCGCAGACGCACTAAAATCTAACACATAACAAGACGAGTCAAAACCATTATTATTAAATCAGTTCATTTTTGCTCAAAGTAACCTTACGAAAACACAACCTTGTCTTTTGAACAGCCTGATCTTAGCCCGACGTAACAATTCCGTGGAAGTAGCATACGACTGATTGGGCAGAATGATGAATTATGTTTTCTCTGGGGACTAATTTGTTATCACTTTACGGACAACATTCTCATCTATCATTTTAATACTTTCGAATCAAGAAAATTTCCGTTTTTTCGCCGTTTACTCTTGTAATATTCTATTATCGCTTGAATACCTGTTCCATCAATTTGGCTGATCTAAAGAATAAATAGCCTTAAACTGAACGGCAAAAGTACAGAAATTGCGATGTATCCAAATATCAGCAATATAATCGATCAGTATTATAAGCATTCGCTTAACCCAAACCTCAAACGATCCCACATAAGTTTAAAAACATGAGAAAAAAAAACACATACATTTTATATCTAGCACTTTAGATAAGGTGCTTTTTTGAAAAAAAGAAAAGGCATTATGTCAGCTGATTGAATGTTTGTTTCAGACTGGTTTAGCTGCGTTGGTTGAGCTGGAACCGCATTATCCTGGTATAAAATAGCATGCCTAATTACCATTGCTATCACAGGGGTTTCAACAGCACCAGCTCTAGTAACTCACCATAGTTGTTGTTACAACTTATACATTCTTTGCCACAAGCCTCATTGTCGTAGCAAGCACACATTAAATTCATTACTTTAGAGCGTATACAATACAATTAGAAGGAATAGGCAATGTAGGCTGTACGAACAAGCGTGTCAAGTTTTGTCTTAATATGCGAACGGGCAAACCCTCCCTGACATCAAGAAGAACACGAGTAGACGACACAAAAAACATGAGAAGACATCAGTTTAATGGACTAAAGATCTCTTCTACACTCTAAGAAAAAAAATGGCTTTGAGTTACAGAATGAATCGTATATGTAAACAATCGAACAATAGTGTTGCAGCGAAAGCATTCAGAGATTATACAGTAATCTTAGCTCATAGTGTATATTGTCAACTCGATATTAAAGTGCCACGTTGTTGAGTATTATTTTGTCGCACTGACAGAGACAAAAACCCTTGGTGTCCATATTTGTGGAAACCCATATGTTTTGTTATAGACCAATCAACGATGTATTATACACCGAGTCAATTGGTATACGTGTCTTAGCTGCTATATAATATAGTATATCCATTCAGGCGCTAGTTTCTGAGTCATGACTCACACGCGATTTCGAGATATGACAGTATTTTGTCTTAAAGGCTTTTTGTATTTACATTTAAAAAATTCAGTGAAGTAAAACGGATTGTCATTTCTTACGACAATTCATTTTACTTCACTAAGACAAGTGTTTCTTTTTTTTTTTTGTTTTACATCAAACTGATTTTCATACGCTTACAAGTTAAACGCGTAACTTGCATCATTGGGCTAGAGATTCCAAAAGCGAACTTATATCGATTTTGCTACGAAAATATCTACCGGGAAATCTGAAATCTCAAAATAAACTGTCGGCTTTGGATATTATTCATAAATTATCACGGATAAATTAAATGCCATGAGAACCGGAACATAATATAGAAACAACGCAACGTCACAAGGGAGCTCCCGTGCCATCAAAAAAAAAGAATGTGATTTTAAAATAAAAAGCCAGTTGGTTTTCCTGCCAATAAGAACGGCGACGCGCATTCCGAAGTTAATGTTGCCTGATCTGAGCTTGACAAGGCTAAGCCAAAAAAGAGCATGTTAACTTTAGCGATGCTAACGGGTTTTAACACGCTATTCTATAATCAGGGCAGTCCATTTCTTCTACCGAAATGTCCAAATAATGCGGCATATCAAGGTAAATGACAACAATTATGTTGATAGATATTCGTCCTATAATTAATCTTATAGTTAAGAATCCTAAACGTTGGTACCAGACGCTGGTTCAACGATGCTGATAAATTAAAAATAAATAGTTTGCCATGTATTGCCATCGTCAAGAATGCATATATCCTGTCCTTGTATATTGTTCATCTATTGGTTGGTTAAACCGGATGTTTGATTCTAACAGATGGATTTAAACATGTTTGTTTAAGTTCTGATTTGTATTGCTCCTTATTGATCAGTCAACAAAAGCAGCCTGAATTCGACCACGTGCAACAACCTAAATGAGTAGAAATATCAATAAATCAGTGTGATATTCAAATTAATGATCAAGGTTTTATTTATTATGTTGGGAAGTGTGTTAACTTAAAACTACAGTGGGATTGAAAAACAATACAATTGCACCACAGTTAATGTCTAGATGTATTATATGATTGGTAACTCAGACCAATTAAATTAAATTCCATGAGAACCGGAACATAATATAGAAACAATACAACGTCTAACCTCTCACGATTTTGTCGTGAGAGGTTAGCATGGAAACTGTGGACAATACGCAATGGGTCTCTGGCTAGCTCTGTATCGAATATAGCATGTATCTTAAAACACGTTAAGATCCCGTGAAAGCACACTCTGACAATTAAGCTATGGCCGTGGATTTTGTTCAAGGTAGCCTTATGAAAACACAATCTTTGTCTTTTGAACAGCCTGATCTTATTCACTCAGCGAAGCAATCGTAGGACTGATTGGGCAGAATGATGAATTCCTTTTTCTTTTTCTGGTGACTCATTTGTTTTCACTTTACGGACTACATTTTCATCAATCATTTTAATACTTTCAGATAAAGAAGAAGAATCGTGTTTTATCTTTATGCATTTATTCACGTAATATTCCAACAGCGCTTGTACACCTGGGGTCGGTTGCTCGAAGCGAATTTAATTAAATTTAAATTCGCTATTACATAACGTTACGCCATGTTGAATGTCCGCCTGTAACCCGGTTTAAGCAATTTAATATGGTGTTAGCGACCAATAGGCTTTCGAGAAACAGGTCCCTGGTCCATCAATTTGACTGATCTAAAGGATAAATATCTTAACATTGAGCAACCAAAGTACAGAAAATGCGGTTAATCCAAAACATCAGAACTAATTTGTTGTCCCATTGTAGATGTTGATATACTAAACATACGTCTAGTTGCGCGGCGGGTCGTTTGATAATATCTTGCTCTTACCGTGTTTTGACTCCTTTTGAGACACCTAACACAATAGCGCATTCGCTGGATGGTTCGACCACGTTCCTAATTTTACAATTTTAAGCTTTGTCTGATTTTTTAGCAAAAACCTGTCGTATTCATAGGGTTTTTAAAAAAAATATTTTGATGTAGACACATTTGTACTTTTATAACATATTTAGTCGACTGTGTTTAACCACTGATCTCTGCTTCTCCTTAAGTTTTCTGCTTCTTTTTCAAATATCAGTCAGTTATTTAAGAGACAGTTGTAGGGGACGTATAATTGATCAGTATCATTAGCATTCGCTCAACAAAAACCTCTCTAGCCATCCCACATAGATTAAAACACGAAACAGATCTATTTTACAAATGCATTATGGAACAACATAAAAAGCATTACGTCAGCTGATTGAATGTTGTTCCGGGTTAGTTGTGCTGGAATCGCATTATCTAGGTTTTACAATAGCATGACTAATTACCTTTTCCACTACGGGGGTTTCAACAGCACCTGCTCTAGTAACCCAGCATAGTTGTTGTTACAACTGATTAATTCTATGCCACACAAATCCTCCTTGCAATAGCTAGCGCGCTTTAAATGAACTAGTTGACAGCGTATACGGAAAAATTAAAATGAATATTTAACGCGAGCTAATATAACAAGTCTGATTAGCTTTGTTTAAATACTACGCAAACTGGCATACGGACATATCCTCATTTAAATGGTGATGTGAATTATTAGTTCTAGGTTAGGGTAAATCCTTAACCTAGCCTAAGAACTAACCATAAACCTAACCCTAAACATTACACTTGACCTGAATCTAAAATTGACGTGATATCTGACACGAAGGAATTGCCAGAAATCTAATAGACATCAGAAAAAGAGAGGAGGGATCCGTTCTACCATATTTGAGATTCCTGGTGTTAATCCTACATGAATGTCACTTTAATGTTGGAGTTGCAGCATGAATAGTTTATGTAGAGAATCGCACAATAGCGTTGCAGCGGGAAAAAATGTGTAAATATTATTTTAACAATACTTTGCACGTAACAATTCATCAGTGATAAAGCATTTTTCCCTGCAGCTGTACGCAGACACCATGTTGTTGTGTATTACTGTGTCGCATATTCTGTCACCTGTTCTACATAAAACATGAGGAACCGCATATGTTTTATAATACAAAGAAAAAACGCGCCAGTTTCTCTGACTCTGACCTGAATATGACTTTGAAATGAAAAGTCAGTTAGTTGTCCTGCCAACAAGAACAACAATGGGCAAGCATTTGTCTAAATAACGCAACATAGCAACCTTACTCGCTGGCAAAAGTTAGGTAGAATCCGTTGGCGCAGAGGTTAAATCGGTTGAATTCCTACATTCAACCGTTTGCCAAAATATTACTCCTGCACAAATGGCTATCATTATGACTACAGTATATCTTGAAGAATGGCAACAGTTAATGTTGTCCAATATGAGCCTGACAAGGCTAATCTAACGAGACGACTGTTAACTTTAAGGGCTGTTAAAAACGTTTTACACGCCATTCTATCATCAAATTTGTCCATTTCTTCGACCGAAATGTTCACAGAAAGCATCCTGTCAAGCTAAATGGAACCAATTTAATGGATAGCCATTAACCATATAATTCCAGATTCAAGAATCATAATATTCTGTATTTAAGCGATGATAATAGTGAGGGAGACGTTACTTACTATCCTGGCAGAAATTTCCCATGTGTAAAGGACTTGAATATTGAAACGGTATCGCGTATAATCCCATACGACACGACAACAGTTATTGATGACATGCCAGGCAGCTGCATCTGGATGAACGTAGTTGAACTGTAAAATAGAACGGTTATTGATTTGCGGCGATGTAGAAATCAATACCATACAACAATTCCAGATAATAACAGAAAAAAACATAATCAGACACCTTGCCTCAGAAATAAATGTAAACGGGTCCCTGAATCGTTTGTGTAAGTTTAATTGCCACATGAAGTTAGAATTTCTTCAAATGCAAATCAGAACCTTTAGAAGATGTTGTCCATATGTAAAGTACCCCATGGCCTGAGTCGATCGGTGTACATGTAGGCCTACATGTTCATATAGACGATTTTGCAAAGTTCTATTTAAACAGGAATTTCAACAGATTTATATTACACCTGTATCATGGTGGTCTCTCTGCAAGTGTAGTTTACAAAGCACATGAACTCAGCATCTGCGAAAAAATGTCTTGTAAGTATAGAAACACTAGATTAGCAATATATATATAGGGTAAGCTTGGATACCATCTGGTGTCAGTATACTTTGCGATATTAAAATAACATTGTAATATTACAGGACGATATTCCTGAACACTATTGAATACAAGCATTGAATTCAGCTGCAACAACTCCTCTACTCTTACCTCCTGTATTTAGAAGCCGTGTCTTAGCTAGGATTGAAATTCTGCCGGTCATAAATCCCAATTTTGAGAAATGTTGCATCATGCATGTCAAATTTTTCTAGTTTCCTCTTTTTCCCATGTTAAAATTCAGAATTACTGTCATTTAAACCATTTTGTTAAAATCGGCCTGTCGGTAATGACAGGTGGACGGGTCTCTGTTTAGAAGTCATATTTTCTATCCTCTCTTTACAGTTACTCATATGTGACAGGCGGAGGGTTTAACAAACCGAAAACTACTTCACAAAGTTGACTCCCACGTATCGTGCTATGAACCAATTTTACTTACCACTGTACAGGTATTCACGTGTCATTGATATGTTGCCCGAAGCGTTTTCAAATTTGTTTTTGCTTTACAGGAGTAAATTGATTTTTATTTCGTGGCCAGAACGGCTGTACACGGTAAGATTCCGACTGAACAACGTGTACATGTATGGGGATTTGGAAATATTGTATTGAAATATTGAGTCAATATATTAATTGTGGCCATTAACACTATGGCGAAAATGTCAACTAAAATGTCTGGTGTCAAAAACAAAACTCTCCGTCAAGAAATGTTCATCAAATGGCGAACTGTACTGGAAGCAGTAGCCATGATAGATCGATAAAAGCAGAATTAGGACAAGAATATCTAATAGGATTAGTTGAATGAAGCATCCGTTATAACTACTGTATTGGGCAGGGTACTTGCATAAATAATGATGGCAATACATGGCAAATTGTTTATTTCTAGCTGATCAGCATAATGTGAACCAGCGTCTGTCCAGGATATTGCATAATTATCTGATAGGTGCCATAAATAATTTAAAGTATTTTGTGAATGGAATCAGTCGTTATCGTAAGTCAGTATCAATCGTAATTCCATATAAGCTCATAGTTGTAGGATGTATTGAATAATGAGCAGGGGTTTAATTATCACATATACGCACTACAACACGAAACTACCCATGTGTAAAACATGTTGCATAGTTGGACAAAAATATAACGTGTGCTAGCGTAAACCTTAATCCTTAACTGGAAACCAACCATTCAGTTGCAGCAGGTGGTTGTACAAATGGGTATGGGCATAGGTAAATGTGCTACTGTAAAACAACATGCAGGTATCCTTCCATGGTAGATACAAGGTGGTACTCTCGCTACACATGAATTACTAATTTGTGGCACTGTGTTCATGTCTGATACGATTAACTCTAAAGAAATCAGGATGGCTGTCTGTTTAAAAGGCATATGGTGCACATATAGGAATTGTTACAGCTGAATTAAATGGCTGTACAATTGGTTTAGGGGAGTATCAAACTGCAATTCAGTGAAATATATGCCGCAATTAACTTCAAAGAAAAAACAATTTGGAATTTATTTCTATATACAATTTTGTCAACAGAGTGTTTCGTTATACTTAAATACATGTAATAATGATAGAGAGGCGGCATTTATGAATCGTGGTTATTTCAATTACACAGAGCAACTGCTATGGACAATAAGAATATCTTGCTGTTTAAATACAGCATGGTGTATTTTAAAATACCGGATTTTCAGCGGATTTTTTGGAGACAAGACGCATTTAACAAATGTCATAACTTTCGTGTCTGTTCCTCAGTAGCCTTTGAACAAGTGTTCTAGACTAATATAAGCCCAGGCATTATTCGAACCTAAGCTAAGATTAAAATAACCCTTTCATCTTAAGCGATGTGTTGTTATCTCTCTGAATTTGATTCACATTAACATTGTGTATGGACATTATAACGGTTACTGTTATGATCGACATGGAAACAGCTGGATGCATATTGGAGGTTCATGTTCAGTTTATATTTGTTTGTCGCTTACATTTTGACATTATCGTGTTTCCATATCGATTTCTGGCTCTCAAGGCCCTGTAGTTCTTGATGCATAGACACTTGGTGAATATTAGATAATACGTTAAGATTCACATTTGTTTGTAGACTTGTTATTCAATGACGTCGATACATGCCTACCTAACCAATATCAGAAAGCCCTATGACTAAGGCCGGTTTGTTGAAATAGTGGACATTGCGGTCTTTACTTGGAAAATTAACTTCCAAACTTTATGAAAATACGTAACAACTTGGTTGTGTTATCGTCACTTATTGCTGGAATACCCCTCCGTCATATTTAAATGAAGAACCATCAAGCATGGCGTTAAACACCAGTCAAACAATCACACAATTCAACATGTTAAACTGTATTTAAACTACTTAGCCTTGTTTCCGTGTCGTTTTCAAGTAAAGCTATAAAATGTTTGAATTATTCTTACATTCACTATAAGGCCTACGGAGCAAACACACAGTGCAAGTAAAACATGCAAAAAACAAGAAGCTCCCTATTGGATGTTGAATCTAGTACCAATAGGCAGCGGGATAACTCTCGTGTTCTGTATAGGGCAACGTTCACCATAGTTGATTTATATATTATCAAGGTACAAACATCGTATCATACTGCAGAATTGCAGCTACGCTATGGCGAGAACACGCTGTAATTTTTTCTCTCTTTAATGTCAAACTCGAGCAAACTTCGGAGTAATTGTCGTTCATTGGACATGGCAAATACATGGCCATCACAGGACAAAATACATATATATCGCAAATAAATCAGCTTCATGATGTCCCTTAGCTCATAAAGCACCAGAGCATAGGTAGCTCATACACATGCAATACTTCGCTATTTAATTAGCCTGGTATCTCTATGGTGTAGTGATTTTAACTTATCCTCGCTCATATCATTCATTCTCGTTTACATTTCTGTTGAATACCTAACAATCCTCATTGAATTAATACAAAACTAAACGCAAATTTGCCATATGTTGATAACGGCTATTGCATACTGTGTTTACAGCGTCTTTACTACAACTGAGAATAAACCGTTACCACAGACGGGATAACCTTATAGAACAGGTGGATCCGAAAGGCTGCGTAATGTTGATGAGAATTAAGACATGTTATTGAAATACCGGGGAGAAATGAGTCGTAACAAACAACACCTGTCATCGTCACATGTGCATGAGGCTTAAAACACAATCGGGCTGAGAAAGCATTTAATCAACTGGATGTCGGTATTTCATGAAGCCTTCTCTTTTAAGGGTGAGGGATAACATATAGTCTGCATTTAGCAACTGTTTGTCATCAATGTGTGGGCTCCAGATACCTTTTGGTTGAAAGAATGTCAATAATTCTTATCAATTATTGGTTTCAAACAGTTAAATACATTAATGACAGACTGTGAATCGTTACGTGTGCAGAGGGAATTAGGAAACAACTTCTTCAAATTAATTAATCCAACAAACCGTCGCTTATCTGGACGTATGTGCATGCAACTACTTTTTTAATATTTCAGAAAAACTGCCAATTTGAGTAGATGGGTCATTCAGTTTATATAACTTATCCTTGTCATAAGCCTAATGCAATACACAACTTTGCAAGTTATTTTGAATCTATTTTAATAGAGTAAGAGTAAAGGTTTGAACTTACGATAATTCTTCTTTATCCGAAAGTATTAAAATGATTGATGAGAATGCAGTTAGTTAAATGAGAACAAATGAGTCCCAAGAGGATCAAATAATTCATCATTCTGTCCAATCAGTCCTTGAACGTTGCAACAAGTTGATAGGTTAGGTTGAGTTCTGGATGTCTGAACGCCAAGGTTTCACACGATGTTATTCTTGTTGATACTAACGTCATACGGCTGGCAACATCTTTTTGTGTCCATCAATTACCTATTTTATGTTATTCTATTGTACGTTTCCTAATAATTAAATGACTTAACCAAAGGTCAAGTTTAACTGAAATTCCCCAAAATGGATAAATCACTACGTAGTAACATTATTGCCTGAAGTTAGATGATAATTTATTAAAACGATTTAATTAGCCATACGAATACTTATAATTAAATTATGGCTGCAAATTTATCAGGGGAATAATCGAACTCTTTCTCAAATTAAATGCCAATGTACCTTGAACCTATACCTTTTGATATCCAAGGTGTTTTTTGTACCTTCATCAAAAAGCAAGAATACGTCACGACAGATGCATTGTTTCAGATATTAAATCGACACTGCTGTCATTAGACTTGGCTGAGCAGCTGCTGAAAATACTTTAATTGTATGTTTACCGTTTGATTTCTTCACCTTTACATATATGGTAAGGAAACCTTGCCGTAGATATGTAATCCGTAAGACAATAGAAGCCTATAGGTGAAGTGACATCCCACAATATTGTGTAGTTTGTTCCAGGAACGGAAACATGGGGACGTCTATGTTTCTATATACTTTGTAAAGAGATGACAATGTTACCTGTTCAAACACGTCGTTACATTCATAGATTTTCATTAAATTCTACATAGCAATTACAGATTCCTTCCTCCTCAAATAGATCATCTACAGTATCACCACGAGACCCATATTCTGTCTTGACCGCCATTTTGTTACACCTATATCTCGTAGAATTTTATAATTCAATAAATCGTTTTTCTGTTTTATGTATGATTGGAATACACTTACAAGCGATATCAAACCCATCGAAGATGAAACTATTTTGAAAGCGAGACGGAACAAGATGTTTCAACAAACCCTTCGGTCGTGGTGGTATAACCTGGAAGGCAGAATAAACAATATGGTTTTTTGCCGTTTGCGCAATGGTAGCAGTTCGCTCATCGAGGATAACTACATGTAGTTGTACTTGTTGAAATCACCATGAAACATGTACACATGTGTTTCTCGAATGCCCACTACATCGGGATACACGCCCCAATAGTATCTGCTCCGGATACAGGGGAGACATATCCGGAACACTCCATTTCATAGAGATAAACTATAAGCGAAAAAATTAACAATGAAATTTTTTTCTACATTTTTGTGTTGCTATATGGATGAAATCGGTTGCCTGTGATACTGTTCAAGCATGTGCCTTTCAGCTGAACCGAGCGATCAGCCTCCATTGTGCCCAAAGAACCTTGAAGTAAAACGAAAACAAAGGCTTCACAAATATGTTTTCAATTAACTAAAGTTTGCGACAGATATGCACTCTGCATCAATAAATCTGTTATGTTTAAACCAACAGTCATATGTGTGTCTATAACTGAGCTTGATCAAACTGTGAAGCGGTCGCTGCATGGTGAAGTTATTGAGGAATAGATATATTATGCACATGTTATTATGTCATTTAGTTGTTCGATGTCATTGCTAGTTTCCCTTTTTGTGATTTCGTTACAATGTATTTGTAACCGAAGTAATTCAAATGTGTACTCCAACATTTGAGCGGCACACTGAAAAAGAATCGCTAATGTGACGTCAGCCAATTAAACATCGCAGCGGCTGTTTGTGTGGCTCAAATTAAGGATGAGCGAGATTCATCGTTGCCATCCATGTGTAAAATTAACCCGTTCCCTTTATAACACAATACACTTGTATACGCTTAATTTTGGTGTTTGTTTGATCGACGTTACACGCTGCCCTTATGATTGTTAACCGCAAGACGGCGTGCCAACGCAACCGGTGGATCACTTTGCCATCCTTTAAGTCATTGCTAACAAATAGACATTACAGGGGAGACACAAAAGCAAAAAGATTTCTGTGGGTCATTTGGGTCATCCATGAACAAAAAAAATGTCTAATGCTTCCTTACTTTTTTGTAAATGTAAAGAAAGCAAGCTATAGATAAACACAGCTAAAACACCTACATTGCATATTTGAATGTGGATGACTAAAGCGTAATTAAGATAACTTAGCAGACTTTTGGTCTTGACATACAAAGGCTAGCGTTTTATACCCTGAGGGCCTACATTTTAATTTCCCTATATTTGTCAATTAGGCGCCATATATCAGAAAGTGTCGTCATGTTGTAGCCTGGTGAAGGAATAACAAAATATTAATACCAGCGACGCATTTAACTATCATACGAAAATTACCATTATCAAAGTTTACATCCACCACAAGAAGAGGTAATTTTCTAAGACAGTGCCTACTTGTACATCGCGCTATACAGAGTATCTATCTTGTAGACGCTCTACACTGACCCTGATATGTATGTATTGAGACGAGCATCTTAAATCTTGTCCCCGCCGAGTGAAATCACAATTGACTCCTTATTGAAATGAATTTATAGATTTAAAAAAATGTCAAATTCGTGGCACCGGAATCAAATTAAGAAACTTGGGTAGTAATTTTAATTTTATTCGCGATTCTCTATACGTTTAATGTTAGCTGTAACATCGTCTCATTAGTAATGTACATGTAGCTAACCGTACTCTGGTTAATCGCAATACCACTGTACGATATATGTTTACCTCTGTACAGCAACACATGTGTCCCAATGTCCATACACGTCTTACAGCTACATTTTTGTTTTAAATGTAAAGCAATATTTAAAGCAATTATTCCAACTCTGATACCACCTTTATCCAAGGGTAGTTTCCTGTGGTATTACGTATACTTGAATAGATACCAAGCAATTATAGCCTTGTATGTTTGATATAAATCCATGCTCACTATTCCGTACACCTTCTCATTACGAGATGATATGGAACTACAATGGGTATTGACTTACGACGACAGATTGTATTCAGACAATAACTTTAATTATTGATGGTATCCCTCAGATAATTATGCAATATCCTGAGCAGACGCTGGTTAAGGGATGCTGATAAATTAAGAATAAACAGTTTGTCATGTATTGCCATCATTAAGAATAGAATTCATGGCCATGTTTATCGGACATGTTATTACTAGATTAGCTATAGCTGGATGAGTTCTTCAAATAAATGCAATTAGATATGCTTCTACTTCCATTGACCATTAAGGGGAAGGGAACCGTAGCTTCGTAAAATGTAACAAAACATTGAACTGCAGTACTGCAGAATCATAATTAAATCGGCCACTAATAATTGAACCTGAAGCGTCCCTGGACTACTCCGAAATGTCGTACTTAATCAGTTTGAGGTTCAGACTATTATTCAGTATTGCATGCATGTAAAACATGCATCAGCATTATCACATTTATTGAGTCAATACAAGGCCAACAGATCAAAAGACCCAGTAAAAGACCAGTAACAAACAGTATATACAGTACACTCACACACATGTTCACACAGTTTAACAATAATACAACTTTAATACGGTTAGGTATATATAAATAGGATGCTGGCCGACCATACTGACGTGGTCACGGGCCGGTATGAAGCTTGGAGAGAGTCGTTAGCTCTGTATCACATAAACTATGTATCTACTAATCTACTGTTCGCTGCTATGCTCTACAAGTACAGTCACAAGTTGTTTTGACAATTGAACAAATTCTTTTTTAGATGTTTTTCAAATACATTTCCAATTTAATGATAAATAAACATCTATATAGTAACGTATAAACCTCCACCGGAAATCTAACTCGGGTCTGGCTGGCAGCGTTAACGGTTGGTACAGCACACGACAAAGTGACCACGGCTTTTTCTTTTATCTAAGTAAAGTCTCTGGATCTGTCTGAGGTTTTTTGCTTCATGTTGCCCTGGTGCTCTCAGAGCTAAAGCGAAACAGGAAGCCGATCTGTTTGTGGTGTCTGTATTGCGTTCTGTTATTGTCCTGTCTTGTTTTTGTTTGTTGTCAGTGATGTCGAGGGTGGTTTCCTTCACCCGTTTGGCTGGCACGTCGTCATATAAGTGAAATACCCTTGAGTACGTCATTAAACCCCAATCAAACAAACATGATTTGTGTTTGTTTGATTGGGGTTTAACGTCGTACTCAAGGGTATTTCACTTATTTGACGACGGATTGTCCTCTTCACAAGGTTCCTTGTCCTATTTTGGTGGAACACTGCGAGGAAACCTCTAAAAACCACCCACGCGATTGCCGTTGCCATACCTTGTGACTCACTCATATACCTGAGGGTCGACAGACGGACTCAATCTTGTGAACGATACATCGAAGTGGGCTTTCGTAAGCTCACTCGTTAACCACCAAGACTCTCTTTCTCATGAGGAACCACTGACACAACAACCCTCAATTAGCGTCTTTACCCACAAACTATTGAGGTATACATTATACATGACCAGCTTCATCTTAAAATAGTTAGCAATGTTTATTGGCCCCAGATAAACACCGACTTATTGACATATCACATCAGTAAATAAACAATGTAATGAATCATAAAATAGGTCCAGCTTTCGTGCTTTTTTACGGAAACGTCATTGGATAATTTTTCGATTTGAATGAATGGTATTGTAACGTTAATTATTGATAAGATATCCGTAGTAATTATCAAACAATCTAATCAGCACATGGATTAGGGATGATAAATTAATGCTGTAGAGAATCAGGGCTATTTCACGCTTTGGATGTCGAGTTAATGGCAGCCAAATATAATCATATCAACTGAATATCTAATATTTTGCCATCACACAAAATAAATTCCTCTTCCAAATTAATATGGCTAAAACAAAAAAAGACGAAGAATAAAAAACAGATATGCGGCCCGATTTATTCCGAAATATGTTTATATTCAATGGAAATTGTCAAGTGGAATCTTGAGTGTTCTCGACTTACAGATAAACAAAAGAAACAAGAAAAATATAGAAGTAAGAGTTTTTGTATTTTTTTTTGGTATCATTCTGTTTGAAATGC
>JAVFBX010041615.1:0-17565 GCA_034783855.1 Mopalia kennerleyi | reverse complement strand
GACATTGACAACAAACAATGGTCATGATAGACAGGAGTACAGAACAAGCACAGGGCCAGGTCATTGACAACAAACAATGGTCATGATAGACAGGAGTACAGTACAAGCACAGGACCAGGTCATTGACACCAAACAGTGGACTTGATAGACAGGGGTACAGAACAAGCACAGGGCCAGGTCATTGACAACAAACAATGGTCATGATAGACAGGGGTACAGTACAAGCACAGGGTGAGAAACAGAACGCACTATAATACTGAGTTCAAGGTTCAAAGCAGATGTACAGTGCTTAACACAACATACTGATATCCCATCTTCTCATATGGAGCCAGTTTATAGCAACAGAACCGGGAAGTTACATATCCAACCACCCGCCATTTTTTGTTTTAAGATGCTCGCGTTTATCTCGTCTGTTTGCATGATGTTCTGTGCCAAAACACTCGATTCAAATTCGTGAATTTTCCCCTAAGATTAACATATTTCTGTAGGCCTATATAAGATTGAAGTTTCAATAATAACAATTATTTGTTTGTTTGTTTGACTGACTGGGGTTTAACGTCGTACTCAAGGGTATTTCACTTCTATGACGACGGATTGTCCACTTAAGTACAGTGGACAAATGGGGAAAAACCTAGCAAAAACACCCCCGCGATTGCCGGAGACACATTGTTGGAACTTGGACTCACTCATGTATCTGACGGTCGACAGAAGGACCAATAATCACAAAAAGTTAAACTTTTGAATGTACTCATACAGACTTTCAATAAAGAAAGGACATATACGTATATGTTTTGTTTTATATCCATGCATTCTGTTCTAAGCCATCGCTGAAATGAGGTTGAACTGCTGCAACCAGTATATGAAGAGGCCAGGCTATTTTTTTATGTCAAGCACAACTTCGAGAGGTTCGAGGGTAGATTAATTGGTGTTTTACGACGTGCTCAAGGGAATTTCACTTATATGGCGGTGGTGTATTTCAACGGTAATGGACAGTAGCACAACCATAAACTGTGAAGTGTTTTGAGAAAGATGGAAAGTTAATCTTCCTCCAGTGATGTTACTCTCCAAACAAACTGTTCTTAGCCAGAAGGCCGGGTAGTTGGAGGGAGCTTCCTCTCGCCCTACATGGACCTCTAACAGCTGTAACAGGATGATCCAGACGAGACCGATCTCTAGTACCGTCTGTGTTCAATCTCATTTGAATCAGATCTATGTAGTTTTCAGAAATGTGATGTCCCAGGTACAGATCTGATAGCATCATTGGTCAAACAGCCTTGATTGGTTAGTCTAGACTGGCGAATCATAGACCTGCTCTCTTATAGTACTTACAAAGTGACAAGGTCTATTAAAGCCAAATCATTGTGTTCAGTGTCACTTTATTCAATAACTCTGACAGTTCATGTCATAAACACCATTGCCTGACAGCGCCTCTTGCCAGAGAACGCCAGAGAATCTATGATTCGCCAGTCTAGACTAACCAATCAAGGCTGTTTGACCAATGATTCCTCGTCGGCGAGAATAGCTCCTTTGTGAGCTAATGTTTCATGTTGTAAAACCGACTTTAAATAAATTATATTCTATTCTAACGCCGTTCCCTTTCTGTCCGATATATATAGAGCTGAGATACATTTTGGATAAGATGGCATCTCAGTTCTGTGGCTGTCTGCATTGTCTTGTTGTCAGTGCCCAATAGCTGTCTCTTATCATGGGATACGGGTTTTCACATGCGCACTCTATTAATAATCTTTCACATGCGCACTCGTTTATTCCAATCATTCTCATTCGTTTTCTGACCATAGGTGAACGGTTATGTATCAAGACTGTCACCTGTTCCCTTTTTTGTAAACGAATCAGTTGTCTTAAAATTGCAAAGCAACAGCTTAATCGAAGAATTTCAATGGGTTTGTAGACAACTTGTGGTCCGTGGACGGGCTAGCTTGGGGTGTAATCATATGTTCTCGAGACTGTTTCTATAGCGGACAGGATTTTGATGAATACCGTCGCCTTCCTACCTCCATGATTGGCGTATAGACCGTTTGGTAAAAAACCAGGGCTATTTTGAATGTACTGATATTCGACAAATTACCAAAAAGTGTGCGGTCGTCGCCAGGAAAATTACAGCGGTATCAATACACCAGGGCTATGGGATGACGTTCGATTCATTATAGAGCCAAAATAATTTGTCAAGTGAATCTATTTGATCTCAAATTGCTTCTGCTGCCTTTGGCCCATAAGCTACATGTAGTTGACTCACTGTTTGAGGCAATATAAATACTCCTTGCAAAAAACCAACAAAAAAAGCAAACAAAGGAATCAGCAAATTTGTTTAATGAGGTTCAGGTGGGGTTTCAGGGGGTTGGCGGTGGTGTGAGTGCTATTTAAGTTGGGTGGGTCACAGTGTTGGGTTAACACGATGTATAGGGATCATTCCTTCGCCTTTCAAAACATATACACGATTTTTCTCTTATTCTTTAATTTAAACGGTTAGAAAAGAAATGATATTGTAGGTAGGTAAAATACTAGTCATTGTGTTTGAAGGGTCTCCAAAAAATACCAAAAACCCGCCAAACAATCTTAGGCCGTCGATACGGATTGAGATAGGCGGAACATTGAGCTATGACGAATGAATTTTCCCTATATATAGTGTTAGGGTGGAAGAGGAGTGCCAAAGATGTGATTACTGGTTTAAATGTCTCAGGCATTCCCCAGATGCGAAAACGTACGGTATCTTATAGAAAACATTGTAATATAAATCATTTTATTAATTGTCTGTATACTGGTTAATCAGTCAAGCAAAATAAATTAACGGTCCGTTTAAATATTGAAAATGACAACTTGAAACAAATAAATAAATACAATCTGATGAAGACAGAATACAAATTAACCCAAGCTTGATACTCGATGTATTTTGGTGCCAAAATGGTATTCTTTTAGGCCAAGTGCATGGTTCCAGGCAGTACCTTAAAACTAGAACGTATTTTGGAACGTAGAACGTACGGTCAGAACGTGTTCTAGGTAGTGCCATGGTTCCATCACATTATCTGTTATGTATGGGATTTATTTATTCCATGTGCCCAGTATACAGTCCGATGGGGACGGGTCAGCTCTAGCACAATGAATAGGGCTAATCTCAACCCATGGTGAAAGTTGAAAACTGATCCTCCGGCGAACGCCGCTATCGCCGGCCTCTCAAAACATATCTCTTATTTTTCACTGATTTTTTTTAGATACATTGAAAACAATGACTAGTATTTTACCTACCTGTCAATATTTCTTTTCTGGCGGTTTTCAATTTTATTATTGCAATGGGAGATAACTTAAACGTGTCAACTCGGGCGAGAAACTCCAATAAAAGTTTATTTAAACGTCAGGAAAAAAAGAAAGAAAGAGTTAGATTATTGTGACTGTTGCATCTAAAAAAAATCAGAGAAAATAAGATAGATGTTTTGAGAGGCCGGTGATAGCGGTGGCCGCCGGAGGATCAGTTTCAAACTTTCGCCATGCTTTGAGATAAGCGGGACGTAGGCCTAGGGCTAAGACGGAGGAATTTGTCCGATATATGCATCTGGCTCTGGTGTTTAGCTTGTTGACTTAGTCGGACAATGGCTATTGATACCATATAGCTTATTATGACATGCTAATACGTATCATATATACTTGTAATATACAGTCAATAAATAATTATAATAGAGAATAAACTATCTACACGTATATAATTATAATAGATAGCCTAGTTATAATGTGACGTAATGTCCCAGTTGATCTTAATCATACCATAGAGATTATATATCTCTATGTGGTAATCTCATGATCTTACGAAGCGGTCTTAATAAAATAACCCAAATGAACCCAAATGAAGCAAAATGGACCAAAATGAAGCTAATACAAGGCACAATGAACCCAAATGAACACTGTATAGCATCTAATTGACGTTTATATCGGTTTTGAAGTCATTTGAGGCCAAAATTTGGAAAGAATTTTAGTAAAATTGCATTTTCTTTCGATCCGATGTTTTGTCACTCACGGACGCAGGCTTTCCTAACTGTTCGGCGATCAGATCGGTGGCTTCCTTCAGGAAACCACCCGGTATTTTAGAGCTCGGCAGATTTGTAAAGACTGTAAACGTCGGCATTATTATGCAGGATCGTCCTGAAACGTTCGGCACCGTTGAACCACTTCACACACGTGATTGCAGCCAAACAAACTTGAAACTAGGACAAAACCTTCACCGTGAATATGCATGGCAGCTTATCGAGTTTATAATTTGTTTACTTGGTTTATGTTCTCACATTTCTGTTTTCTTTGTACTTTTTTCGAATACACTTTTATCTACCGAATATGAATATTACATAATAATCAGTTTGTTTTAATCATAATTTGAAAATCCGTTCTTTACTATGGTCTCAGTTTTGTATGACTCTGGCTGGCTGTCAGAAAATGGCTTCCAGTGCTAGAGCAGACAAATATTATGTTGAAGATTCGTTTGGTAATGACGAAGAAGATAAGATACGGCTGTATGGATCAACTCGAGAAAGCAACCCTCTACAAGCGAAAAAACTGTCTGCACTAAACGATACACCAGCCGAGGAGACGATTAGGCTAGACGACGATGAACTGGTTTGTAGCTGATGTTCGGCTTACTACTACTACTTGCATGTTTGTTTGTAAATATCTGTTTACCACGTACTGTTTATATATTTTTTAAATGTTTATAAGGGTCATTAACTGTAGGTGAACACACTGGGTTGCCATGGCCGACAGCCGGACTAGCTGTAAGCAAAATCATTATATCTTTCAGCCTTTGGACGTACAACAATGACATTTAGACACTGTTATTTAGGTATGCTTACCTGTCCGGTCCGACCTTCAACCAACGGAATGACAGAATGTCATTAAACTTCAGATAGTGTGAAAACAAGGGCAATAATCGATAATTTACTCTCTAATGCAAAATAGTTCACACATTCTCAGCCACATAGTGATAGAAACAGATGTGTCAAATATGTGCGACATCCTCCATAAAAATTCGAGACAATGTTCTTGCTATGGATACAACAAGTTCAACAGACAGGTTAAGTCACTTAAGTGTAAGTAGCAACTTTCGGCGAATAAGCGCCAAAATAATATTCTTATTGGATAATGTTTATGAACATAACTTACAAGTATATGTTTATTCGGTAATGCATGGCAAAGCATGGCGTTTCATGTTGAGTAGATTTCGGATTTGACATTTGACGCATGGGGAGAACTACGGGGCTCTTGAAAAGTCCTTCAAATACCGATTAAAACACCTTATCCAGATATTTATTTATTGCAGACAACAAATGTCATATTTATGTGTTATTTTTTTTTACAGATTTAAAGTTTGAATTATGTGTTACATGGATTAGATATATATATATAAGCAGCCGGAGCTAATTAAAAGGGATGCCTCATATACCATTTTCGCTTGCTGGCTATCTGTAATTTCCATCAAGTAAAGGTCAACAGATCGATTGAAGTGTATATAAAGGAATTATAGTTTAAGTTTAACCGACAAAATCAACCATTGATGTGTCCTAAGTGTGCATTCAGTGGGTGTGGTAGCATAAACATAAATTGTCAACTCATACTGATGTAGGAGTCCTACAGATACCCAATATGTGACAAAGAATTTGGAATTAAAATTACCCTTTGAAAATAGTTTTATTTAAATTATGAATAACGAATGGTTGAAATATATATAATCAAAAATAAGCATTTTTTAAGAAATATTCTCAAGGTCTTAGAAAAGTGAATCATAATATAACATTATATTTGAAATCTTGACGGTATGTCAATTGTAACCCTAAATAGTCCAGCAGCCGCGTTTAAAAAAGTGGAACAACACAGTCCAATTACAGGTGGTTCTCATGCCGCCATATTTCCAGCATGGTCCCCAGCTCCCACAACGCATTATGTCGCAGGAGATGCCGCTGCGGGTCGATTACACGATTTGAAGCGCTCAAGCTCAGTAGCTAGCTATACCGAAGCAAAGTTATTTTTAGTGGTCTAGTAGAAATTAACCTTCAAAAATATCTACATCAGTAGTCAAAAAACAACTACATGTGTCAGACACGGGACTACTTTCCACCTCAGGCCTCGCTTTTAAGTTAAAAACCCTTTCACTATTGTGCCCAGAGCTCCATCATGTTAAATTGTACCCCCTTATTGTCTAAATATCACTCCTCTGTACGATAACCTGTAAAACAATGTTTTATTAATGGCTATTTATTCCAATCTGACGTTTAACAATTCACAGCCCAAAGGGTTACTATTTTACAGGTAACATGTAAACATTAACATACTGATGTGATTCAAACTTTCAGTGTTAAACAGCATGATACTTAAAAAAATTATGCACTTAACAGCATGAGTGCTTTAGGGCTTAGTGGTTTTTCGTGTATTAATTTTGGGATAGCGATATTCTATTCTATTCTATTATATTCTCTTTGTGATTCAGTCGCTTTAAATCTGATTTAAAACCCATTTGCGAATACCTTTAAATTACCCAGTTTATATATGACACATCGGTCTTATTAGCAATAAGCTGTGGTATGTAGTGCATACCAAAGATATGCATATGATATTACTTTTCACCATATGAATAATAGATCATTATTTCACATTTTCACAGCAAGGTATACAATTTTAGAGGACCGATTTTATGGGACTAGGTTATGCCAGAAAAGATTACACCGCTGGCCTGGATATGTTGTCACTACACATCACCATTTTGTAAGAGTTTAATAAATTTGAATATAGTATCCTCTTTTATTTCAGATTGATGAGAGTAACAATGCTGCGACCGATGGAAATGAAACAGATAGGTTCTTCCCTGATAATAGATTGTAAGAACTTTGTCTGTTTGGACTTCTGTGCATTCCTTTATAGTTAACTTTAACTCACAATCAACCAAACTTCAAAAGATTTTTGTAACTTTATCTCTTATCTCTTTAAAACCCTCTGGGTGTAAGGGCAGTTTGTTAGAGTGACAATGCTGTCTTTATTTACATGTAACACTGGAGGAAGATTAAGTTTCCAGCATTATGAGAACACTACACATCTTGGTTGTGCTTGTTTCCATTATTGTTGATATGCACCGCTGTCATATTAATAGTGAAATACCCTAAAGCACAGCATAAAACACCAATCAACCAACCAATCTCTTTAAACAAAATTGTGTTCACTAAACAAATCTCTGATCTCTGGAAATCTCTTATATGGTATTTAATTACATATACATTATATACATTTATTTTTTAAAAAGTAAATATTGTTGGAGTTTATCATGAACATGAGATGATTCATTGGTTTAAGTTACATATAATCCTCATCCTTGTGATTCATTTTGAGAAATACTGTATAAATATTGTTAACTTGAAGGTTAAATTATGTTAAAACAAGTTAATCAAATAATGAAGTATGTGCAACTCGGCATCTTTCCTGTATGTGATGTGAACATTATAAGTAGAGGATAAATTTACAGATTAACTATATATATAAAAAATATAATATATTTTATAATTATAAAACTGTTATTTATTGGTAGTACTGACAACCAAGCCTAATTCTTTTTGAAAATATAATTTTTGTAACATTTCAGAAGTTACCCCGGTTCACTGAATGGGTCATTTGCTGATGGAGCCAGCATCTCAGCTAGAACTTGGCCTGATGATGAGAGGTAAATATGTGAAAAATAGTGTCACATCAAATCTGCCCTGTGTCACATCAAATCTGTCCCATGTCACACCAAATCTGTCTCATGTCACACTGGATATGTCCTATCTCTTACAGAAAAACCTTTAAAGATTTTAAAAATAATTTAAGATTTTGGAAATCCTATAGAATTCCAAAGACAAATCCTATGGAATCCTATTGGTTTCCATAGAAAAATATATAGTACTAGTATATAGGATATTTTTGTGTTGGATGTCACATTAAATCTGCTCCTTTCACACTAAGTCTGTCCTGTGTCACACCTAGTCTGTCCTGTGTCACGTATAATTAAAGCTGTCCCATGTCACACACAAGCTGTACCATGTCACATCAAACCTGTCTGGTGTCACAACAAATTTGTCCCATGTCACATGAAATCTGTGTAGTGTCACATGAAATCTGTCCAGTGTCACACCAAATCTGTCCCATGTCACACAAAATCTGTCCCATGTCACACCAAATCTGTCCCATCTCACACCAAATCTGTTTAACGACACTTGTCTCATCAAAACTGTTGTGTGACATCAAAATTTGTTCTGTGTCTCCCCAAAACTGTCCCATGTCACAAGGAATATGTCGTCACACCAAATCTGTTACATATGTCTCACCAAAACCATGTATGCTGTCAAAACATCTTTATGGCTTCCTTGTCATACTGGTGGGTTGCTGGGAGGGACCTTCCTGTTTGCTCTCCTCTAGAACAGCTCACTTTCTCAGAAAAGGACACTACATGTGGGTCTTAGAAACCTGGACATACTTATACACATACAGGTTGAGCCCCAACTTGAGGGGGCTCACTCAGAACCAGGCCGTCACCAAATCAGAAATGTCCTTACACATGACTCAATTTTGTTGACTTTTTTGAAAGTATACTATATACTAGTAACATGCAATTATGAATTAAAGAACTTGTTTAAATGTTTTTCCCCTTTTGAATTTATATTTCTAGTTAAGATTTCAAAACTCGTGGAAAAGTTCATTTAAAATTGTGGTGGGACTTTTTAGTTCACTCCCAAAGCAGCTGGGTTGAACAGTTTGGTATTGACTTAACATTCATATGAATTTAATAATATTAGTTTGTCAATATGTTTTGAACAGATATTATGTAAAATATGCCTGTTTTAATATATACTATGGTTTATGTTTAACTTTTCATATAAATGCGACTCCTTTGGAACTATTATATCGAGTAACTGACAAATATAGCGTAGCTATTTGTTCCACATGACATTGGTAAAAAAATGAAAATACCAAAATATTAGATGTCTACATTAAACTAATCAAACCACAGCTTCAGGCAACCATGAGTCTTGAATTGGCCCGAAAAATGCATGTAAAATAATCTGGCAGTAGTAAGTAAAGTTTTAGTTAAAAAGTTCTTGAAAGAACATTAATTTAACGGCTGTACAGGTACATGTGTACTTAGTGAAAAAAAATAGTTAAAAAAAATGGATGAGATATAATAATGCTGTGAGCTAAAATTTGTAAATGGATGTTTTGTGCTTATTTCAGTTGGCTGAAACACCCCAAAGTTCGAGAAAACTGGCGAGTGGTTTTAGCTTCATTCCTTCTTGTATTGTTTGGAATTGGTAAATATGTTTGACCTTTTTTTTATCTGAAAGATACATTCATGTAAATCTTTGAGGAGTCACTGCCTAGGCACACAAAGCAAAGCTATGTTTATGTCATTCTAAACTAGAATCGATTCTGTATTGCTACATGGAGACATTGACTCTAAGATACACCCTGGCAAACTGTTTGGAACTTCTTTCATTTGCTTATCGGTGACAAATGTCATCCCAAAGATTGGCAAAAATTCATAATGCGCAATGGCCTGGCATGGCTTACGAGAGTTGTTTTAGTCTGAACCACTATAGAAACTCTCACAAAATATGAATACTGTTTATGTATTCGAAAAGAGGGGGGAAATACATTTGTTTAAAAGAAGAGCTAGATGAAGTCTGGAATTTGTGGCTCTTGAACTTTACGTGATCATCTCCCAACTTCAAGCCCCATCAAATACCTATTATTAGTTATACCTATTTCAATTGTGTAAAACAATAAGAAAAAATGCTCTCAAACCTATGGCTCTTACCAGAATATAAGTCAGGGAAAGATTACCAGCAGCTGATGCTTTGATTATAACACTAGATCTGAGTTGTATCTACATGTACTGGATGGACAAGATTTCCTATACTACATTTAAATGGAATTGTTAATTGGGGAAGAATTTGTAAGAATAACTGAATTTTAGAAAGTGCACTGAGCATAACTGTTTTTTTAAAGTGTTCTTTTTTATAAACTTTGCTATATTCACACAATGAATATTATTAAGGTTGTATTTTTATATTTAATTCAATACAGGTAGTAACTTACATTATGTAGTTAAAAGTTCCACTAATTCAGGGAACGCATTATGTATTAGAATTCCTACTAAATAAACATGTCCCTTAATTCTCAGGCACATAATTACTGTGAAGATGCTGCATGGTTAATATTACCACCCAAAGTGAAAGCTATGTTGTAAAGTTTGTAACAAGCAATAGATTATGAGGGGATGGTTCTCATTATTTTATCCTGGGGTTTCTGCTCCTTCAACTAACTGATCTTGTCTGTCATTTAAACACCTAGGATCCCGCAGATGAGAATTATTTTAATTGAACCAGTGTTTGATCATCTACCACAACTTAGGACTGTTTTGTGTTTTATTAAAAGTATGTTTCTTATTCTATTGTTTCAGCCTTATTTATTACAGGCATCGTTGTCCAGTCTGTCACAGGGGAAAGTAAGTACGATTTTTCAGGCCGGAACAAGGCCTGAAGTTCATTAGATTGTTGTTAATCCATAGTCTACTATTTAAGACTTCTGTGTGTGAGAGCAAGTGGCAAGAAGGGAGATAACTGTTGCCCTTATGCTCTCTGGACTGGGGGGCAAGGTGAAGTAGATTGGTTTCACTTTGAGATGTCTTTGTATCTTGTGCTTATCCTGTTTCTTGTGAGTGGTGTCATGGGTGGTTTCCTTTGCCCATTGACCCACCCTGTCATCATGTGAGTGAAATAACCTTAAGTCCCATGGATAAACCCCAGTCTGACCCAACAACAAAATAGATTTGTTGTGAAGTCCCTGTTTTAGGCTTATGGTTATTATTCTGTTTTGTGTTTTAATATTGCCATTGCTGACAATCATGGATTTGCCAGTCAAAAATACAAATTTATAAAATTGTTGCCAGTCTAAATCTCTAATTTCCTTTCGTGGCTTAGAGGTTAGCGAGTGTTCTTACTAACTGACATAGTCTGACATAGTTTAGATAGAGCTGATGTTATTGCAATAAACCTAGTTTTACATACTAGTATGGTGATACCAAATGTCTAATTCGTCTAGGTGGGTGTCCTCTGATATGTTAAATAATGGCATGTACATATAACACAGATACTGGATTATTTCTTTTCAGTTCTGCACAGTTTTGTATTCTTCATTGTCGCTGTCATCTGTCTCATACCAGGAGGTAATATAACAATTTTTATTAAATTCTATATATCTACATTGTACATAAAGTCAGTTGGATATCTTGTACATTTTGGTGACCTTGAATGACGCCCACATTAGTATTTAACATTATCAGTATTTTTGTTATTTTTGGGATAACACTTTCTTAGAGTGAACAGAATTTAGTCCAGAAAATTTCGCATGTTGAAACCCCTTCAGGAATAGAACCTACTAAACAACTAAGAAAATTTTCTGAACTAGAATCTGTTCGAAGAAAGAGAGTTTTATTCCAAAATACCCCAAAATACTGAGTGTTAATCTTCACTTTCTAAAATAACATTTGCGCCAAAACAATTGAATGAAAATATCAAAAGGGATTAGTGATTAATAAATATTATTTACTCAATGACGTTAAGCCTGACCCTCACGTATACATACTTGTATATAGTATAAATGTGTGATGGTTCTGCCAAGAGCCTGTGTGTACATATAGCTTAGATGGTTAGAACCCTGGCACTGCTAGCCAGAGACACAAGTTTGTATCCCGATGGAGCCAAACAAAATTAATCTATCTCTACATTCCCCTCTGACTAAGGGCACTTTGTTTGGAGAGTGGCAATGCTGTCTTTATTTAGCACTGGAGGAAAATTAACTTTCCAACATTGTGGAAAAACTTCACATCTTGGTTGTGCTAGTGTCAATTATTGATGGAATACATCGCTGTCATATAAGGGAAATTCTCTTAAGCAGGACATAAAACACCAATCAATCAATCATTCTAATCCAATTTAGTTTGTATCTGCAATCTGATTGGCTGTTGGGTTTATTTTGGGACAGTAAAACCTATGATTCACCGTCGCAAATTTGGCTACGTCACACTCACATATTTTGTATTAATACGCGCTGTCATAACGTACAAATGGGGCTTACCCATTACCCATTTGTAAAACAGGACAGACTACATGACTGTTCATTCCGCGGTGGCAAATCCGATTTATGACAGTTGAGTTAACACTAAAACAAAAATGTAGCACAAAGGTGATCTGCCATTTGACATCAAATTAATGGCTAATATATAGCTAATGTTATCATGTAGCCCTGTATGTGCAGCTAGAATTCCTCGGCAAAACTTGAGGACAGAGATCGAACGCGGGGCAAACAGCATGCAGGGATCAAGAAGCCAATAAATTGGGAGTATTAATTTATGTTAGGGACCAGTATCTAAAAAAAGGTATCAGGATAAATAATCTAGTAATGTGAAACTAGTCTTTGGGCTGTGTTTCAGTTGACAGCGAAGAACTATCATCTCGTTCCCTAGAAACGGAGTGAGTACATGTGACTCATGAATATTTAGCAGTTGGCTGCAAGATGATCAATATTACAAACACCAACAAAAGCCCAATCAGATATTTTTTAGTAAAATAATCATAAAACACATTTCTGCTGTGATATAATCAACTTATCAAAGCCAACAATCCTGCTTAAAGATATCTAAATCATTTGATACCACAACCATATCTGGTTGTCAACGCAACTCATAAACCCGTATCTGGAAATGAAGGTCATGACCTAGAAAGTTCATTTACAAAAAAACATGTTTGTCCTCTCTGCTCTCATTATATCCCATATATTTTAAAAAGTCGAATTTTATTTTAATAATTCTGATAAATTGTTTGTGAAATTAAACAGAAAACAAATGGGATTTATTGGAAGTTTTGGCAACTTAATCCATTGTGGCAAAACTCATAATTTCATCCAGTGGTAAATAAGCTTTTCGCTGACATCAGGTGTAAGATTCGGATTTTGTCGATTTTTATACTTTCGCAGCCAACATCGAGTCGCAAAAAGCGGTTTTACCGGCTAGCTTACGCGTCGCCTGTAAAACTCAATTTGCGACCCTAAAACCTAGCATTAACGGCAACAAACTACCAAATACAGCATGGTTATTCCCTTAATCTATCTCTACATTAAATATATAAATAATAAACTTACTTTATCAATTTTAATTGTGATTTTTTTTGTTTCAGCGTATCATCTCATTTACATATACTGTGCTGTAAGGGGTCGCCCAGGGTTCAGTTTTTACAACCTGCCAGTGTTAAAATGATGGGGAAGTATGCTGCCACCTCATGTACATTTGTTTTGTATATATACATGTATTTGTAGATTTCTGTGATAAGACTCATGTTCTCAATAGATTTATATAATTACAGTAATAAACTACATGTCATGCAATATAATTATTGCTGATGAATCTTTATGTAAAAGTAAATGGAGATCACAGGGGGGAAAAGAACTAGCATCTTGCCATATAACTTCATAGTTGTGAACTCCGAGCATATTTTTTCCTTCACATACAGTTTTGTCCCTAAAAATGAAAGTAGTTTTTGTATACAAAGCTTCACAGATGTCCATTGAGGGTTTCATGCCATATAGAATTTAGTTTCATCTTTTAATGCCCAACTATTTATTTTAATCATACCTGTAACATTACAAAGGGTGACTGAATTTAGTGATGCTTTCAAATGATGTCATAAATTGATTCCATTCTCCAGCTTAACTACCCATTTAAGGTAGCTTGACTATGAACCCCTTGAATATCAAAGTTTGAAACACAATATAATAATGCTAGTCTTTTTACCTTTCAAATGTTCCCCTGTGATCGTCACATGTAATTTTTACAGATCTGAGTAAATATTATATTTATGATTTTCTTATATTTTTAGGTATGTGTATGAAAGTTTTTTTTAGCATTATAATATAAAAACACAGTAGGCAAATTCCCTCTTGATATTAATTTTTTGATGATCAGTTTTAAAGATTCATTATGTTAAGGTAATCAAATATACATGTATCTATAGTTTTGTCTGCCATGGTGCTCAGTACTGCTCACAGTGCTAACAATCAACACAGAGCTGATCTTCACCCACACTGTTATGTGAGTGAAATAACCTTAAGTATGACATTAAACCCAAATCAATCAAAGAAACCAACCTTCACCTGTTGTAATGGGGTTAGTTGTTTAAAGCACTATTTAATTTAATATGCTATGAGATGACAGGCCTATCTCTAATTTTCTATTAGCCATAATGCATTCAATTTGGTGTTTCATGTAGCAATTCCCAGTCTTTCCACAAACTGACTGCTCCAGTACATTTGCCACATTAATGTCACAACTTACAGAACAATGTAAAACTTTAAACAAACAAAGTTCGCAAAATATATCTTTGAGGTAATGATTGGATGTTCTGGTTTTAAGCCTCATAGGAGATAGGGTCAAAACCATTGGTAACCTGGATTTGTCTGTTACTCTTCAGCCGTAGGAGGAAATGGCATCCTACTTGATTCTGTTGCCTTGCTCTATAAATTCCAAAGTTTCACAACTGTCTCTGAGTGGTTTTTATGCCAAAGATTATTCTTTAGTTTAACATTATTTGGGATCAAACATTTTGGGAGCTAACACTTATAGTCTTCAATATTGACAAGATTAATGTTATTTATAACTCCAAAATGCTCATATTTGATATGATACGGCATTAAACCTCCTATCAGAGAAGCACATTTGATATGATACGACATTAAGTGTTTTCAAATGTCACCAACTGTTGTCGTCAAGTTCAAAATGTGAACTGAAAAATCTCTCGCTGTTCGTATACAAAGCCTTAGATGTCCGAAAGACGCATTTGTGATATAGTTTATTTCTACTTCTATTATATTATTTGTATTGCTGCAAGTACATTTTGTATTGTGTTTATATATCTGTATTCTTTTTTTTGAGCGAAAGGCAATATTGCCTAAGCTAAAATAAAATTCAATTCAAAAATTAAATCTCCAATCAGAGAAACACATTTGATATGATACTACATTAAACCTCCAATCAGAGAAACACATTTGATATGATACTACATTAAACCTCCAATCAGAGAAACACATTTGATATGATACGGCATTAAACCTCCAATCAAAGAAACACATTTGATATGATACCGCAATCAAAGAAACACATTTGATATGATACGACATTAAACCTCCAATCAGAGAAACACATTTGATATGATACAGCATTAAACCTCCAATCAAAGAAACACATTTGATATGATACGGCAATCAAAGAAACACATTTGATATGATACAGCAATCAAAGAAACACATTTGATATGATACGGCAATCAAAGAAACACATTTGATATGATACCGCAATCAAAGAAACATATTTGATATGATACGACATTAAAACTCCAATCAAAGAAACACATTTGATATGATATGATATTAAACCTTCAATCAAAGAAACACATTTGATATAAACTCAATTATTTGCTCCATGTAGAAGCTCTGTTTTTGTGGAATGTTTTCTGTGCAGATTGCACCATTAAGATTTCTTCCTACATGTATTAGAAGTTGTTCATGTTATCCTATCTGATCAATGAGGATTGACAGTGGGAAAAAAAAGGGAGATAATTATATAACCCATATAACAGGTGCAATCCATCTCATTGACTAACAGTAGCATGGTATGAATATTCAATAGAATGCTATTGTTAATCAATGACATAGATGACTCTACCTGTTATACGGATGACAGAGTTATCTACCTTTTTAGCCACTGGCGATCCCCATTGGAACAAACCTTCTGGAAATATATGTTAGCAGTGATAACCAGTATGATATAAATCTAAACGTCATTTTTTGTATTATTGTAACACATTTTTGTATCATTTTCTTTTCACATTTTATTCGATATTTCAAATTTTTTGTAGGTTTTTTATTGATGTATATTACAATTAATTATCTGTTACAAATTATTATTACTTTAGCACAACATTTTTGTGATACTTACATAGTTTGTGTTTGTCTTTTCAACTCTTTTGTCCATTCCATACAGTACTTATTTCTTGTAAATATTGATATTTTGTTATAGGTATCACTTATTTAAAATTATACCTTTGTATATGCAATGATTTGTTTCATCAATATCGATTTTGAAGTAATTTTGGCAGAGAGGTTGGAGCAGCTTGTTAGATACTTGCTTGCATCCCAGGTTGGAGCAGCCATTCACCTCGTTGCCAGTATATGACTCTCGGACGGCGCTGGGGTAGTCTTCAGCCAGTTCAAGCTAACTGAGCTTTGGCTTGTTTGTGGTGCCGCATGTTGTTGTCTTGTGTAAAGTTTTATTTTGTATTGTATTTTCTTGTACATGTATTTTGTCTTTGTAGCCAGTTATTTGGAAGGTTTTATCCTCAAACCATTTGTTTGGCAGTAAAAAACCCCCTAAAGAATGGTCTAAAGTGTGAATTAAACGGACAAGCCAACAATGAAACTATGCATGTCAGATCCATGGTCACAGCTGACAGGAGGACAGGGTAAAGACCTCACTTCAAGAAATCAAACTCTCAAAGATACAAGTAAACAATCCTCAAATTACCGTACCACTGAATAAATCATAAAACAATTTAATTGACAAATCAATTCTGAATATCAAACAAAGTATCATGAGATCAAAATAAGCATGTAGATAAAAAAAAAAGTATACAATTTTAGAAAATAGCAATTCAAATTAAATGAATCTGGCCTTCACGCTTCAACAAAATGAAAGCTATAGATTGAATTTATATGTAAATAATTTGAAATTACATGTATATTAAAATTACAATTTTATAGTATTTGTGAACACAAATGTATAAACGAAACAAAATGTATTGTAGTATGGATTTTCAGTTACTATCTATGTAATATGTTGCTGTACACCCTATAGTACATACTGGTGAGGGTACATATGTAACCTATGTATACTCAAATTTATATTATCCACTTGAGTTTTAGACCACACAAATTTAACAAAGTGTTTCTGATAGACTGTCCACACTAAACATGACTTTTGTTTTTAATTTTAAATTTATGTAGTATGTAACACAAGTTTCGAGTTCTGTTGCAAAAAATGTTGTCGCTCTACAACAAGACGGACCAAATCAATGAGTTTTAGCATAGACAGTTCAGGCAATAGTGCAGATAAGAGATTCCCTTTTATAAAACCTTATGAATCTCATTTTTGTAGTCGTCATATAAGTGAAATACACTTGATAACGATGTTAAACCCCAATCAAACAAACAAACAAACCTTGATCCTTAGAAGTCAACATTTAATGTGAAGTTTTTTGACCTACTTGTACTTTAAATCTCAAAGTAGGGCGCCCCATGGGGGAGTGGGTTGGCCAGTCCTGCAGAATACTCCCTCGGCTTGATCGTAAGAGGCGAGAAAAGAGGAGCTTTCTGTTGCCCTGGTGTTCTCCGAACTAAAGGGAACAGGAATCTGATCTGTTTGTAGGTTTTATTTTTGTCTCC